>JAXGGA010002327.1:0-77500 GCA_038373865.1 Uloborus plumipes | reverse complement strand
CCAAAGTTGAACAAGTAAAAATACTTCTTACTGGCATGTTTGAAATTTTAACTGCATTATAAAGATTTTATTCAAGGAATGTAAACTAACGGAAACACATAAAACGAGAGTTAATGTTCATAATATACATTATCTTCAACTAACAAACACGGCATTAAAATGTCTTCTCTCAAATGTAAAGAGGCATCATTTTTTTCTTCTGTGGTAGTAAAGTTTATCAGAACTCTTTCCATCTTTACCCATTCTTAACGACGAAGTGAAATACATAGTCACTTAATACGAAATACACTCTGTAACAAACCTCACAATAGGAAGGAGCTGTTAGAATTTAGGCCCCTATATAAGGAGAGTTTTTGGTTGTTTTTTGTTGTTTATTTTTTGGTGAAAATTTCGAGATATAGGGGATTCTGGGAGCATTTTTATTATTCGATCGTATTATTCGAACAACAGCGAAATTTAAACTCAAACAAAGTGTGTTTAGCTAAACTGAGTTTAAGCTAAAGAAAACAGGTTCGAGTGAGTTGACAATTGTTTGATTCAGAAGTTCGCATTTATTACAAGTATTGAAACTTCGACTCTTCAACGAGTGATGCAGAATCTTGCTATTCGTTCGCTCCATATGACAGCTAGAGATGGAAAACACGTCGAACATGCATTAAACCGAAACCCACGCATGCACTTTGTTTTAGAATGTAAATAGAATTTTTGGATCAGTAGTTTTCGAGAAATAATTTTTTAACATCAACGCGTGACTTACTAGTCACCCGGTAGTATACCCTATGTAATGAGAGCTGGACACTCAAAGTAAAATTTCATTTCCCACTCTCCGCACTTTTCCCCTGATGGTTGTCATAGTTACGGCGCTTTGGACTTTTTCCCCCACTTAGCTTTTGCAGCAATGGTTAATCGCAAACGGATAAAATTGCTTTGTGCGTAAACTATTTATTGAAAAATCAACATTTCTAAAGCAGAACACTTTCTTGGAAATTTTTTCTGTATTAATATATGACTAGATTTGTTATAAAACGTTGAGAAATAACTGAGACATGAGGATATAAATAAAAGCATAAGCCTAATTCGATAAACATAAAATAAATGAAACGCCTCAACAGCAGTAAGAAAAAAGAGTGGAGCTGTTTTCTTTCGTACGATTTCCATAGAGACGACGCAAGATTTCTAAACTTGATACGCCTCAGATTATTTGCAAAATTGTGTATTGATAATATTACTTGTATTATTCTCATCATCATTATTAAGTTCTGCTTCGCTTCTAAGCTTGTAAACGATATGCTCCAAAATGCGTCATTTATCAAAAATCAATCGAATCATTTTTGTTTCCACCTCACCTTAGTCCATACCTCCAAGACATATCTTTGTTTTCTTTTCATCTTCCAGATTGATATTTATGTATGATAAAAGTCATGAAAGTAATGATGTTCTACCTTTTATGGAAGACCACTGATTAGAGAAATGTACAGATCGATACTCCTGACATTCCTCCTTTCGATCTTTTTATTAATGCCTCGGTAATTTCTTCTTGGCAATAACATATCTGGCTCTGCTCTTGAAGATCTACGACTGGTATTAAAACGATCTTTGTTTTGATGAGAAAATTATTAGAACGAAGATTTTCCCGTCTAATAAATCTTTTGTTTATCTTTCTCATATCGTTGGTTTGAGCTCTTCCAATCTCTCCTGCTCTGTGTGACGTAATTTGTTTTTAGGTTATGAGTGACAAACGTTTACAGTGGGCTGCTAAGTTGGTGTCGACACCCAAAAGTTTCAAAATTTGATACATTAATACCGAAATTCATAAAAACAATATTACTATAGTTGAGGCAAACATAACCTGGCAGTATCGTAACGGTTGCGCATGTCTTAATCGCAGCATTATAAAGATGCCAGGCTAGATTTTCCCCATCGATAGTTGTTATATTACTCTGTTCTTCAACTGTTTTTAGGCTTCCCCGCTGATAGGGAGCTTAAAAAAAATTCCTTTTAATTTTTTTGCTCAAGTTATAGGTTCTTTTGTTTCATTATTACTTTCTTTAATTTAGAGGACCCGAATCCCTAATTAAACCGGTTTAAAAAGGATCTGGGGCAGCTTCTCTCAACACTTGTGAACAAATTTTACCATCAGCAGCTTTTTCTTTTAAAAAACAACAATAGTGGATTAATGTATTAATTAAAATATAAATAAAACTTTGCTTGGTGTCAAATAACTGTTACAAAAATATTTTTAAAATGTTAGGAATAGGATAAGTAATTATCGTAATTATACAAAGTAATGAACATTTGTGAAAAATCACAATCAAATACGAAAATTCATCCAAAGAAACTATGTAAAAAAGTTTTGTTGGATATTAATAATAATATTATTATTGCGTTTTCTTTTTTTCTCCCTTTTGGACTAAGAAATTATTTTTAACGTGAATGAGCAAAACTTTTCGAAGACCGGTTAAATTTTTCAGCTAATCGGTGCCTGTATGCCGAGCTACCGGTTGATAATTGCTATTCTAGAATATTATACTTTTTTTTTTTTTTGCAAAAACTGCGGGAAAAGTCCCGAACCAAACTTTACACACTCTAGCAGACATTTAATAGGCACATAATAGGGCTAGGGAGTGAACGAATAACCTAAAACCTAATACTATGCATAAAATCTATTTAAAAAAAATTTTTCTGGGAAAACGTTTCAGATTTTTCTCTAAAAATTGAAATTGTTTTTCTTTTGTCATTTCGACGAGCAACACGGTTGTATTTTTGTTGAAACGTATTTTCATCAGTGTAACAAAATAAAACGTTCATACTCATGAAACAAAGATTTGCGAAAAAAATATTTTGCTCTTTAAATAAGTTTACCGGAGCATCTCATTTTCATTTTTCCTGCCGGATCAGTAATAAACCTTGTTAACAAAGCGCATAATCTGATAAAATGTATCCGAAAATCGCGTCAAGTATGTACTTGTTTCGCAGAGAAGGAAGTTTTGTCCCCGAGGCGTTTTTTTTTCTGAAATAAGAGCAAGGTTTTCATGCATAAATAATTTTCTGTTGGAGAAAAAGCAAAACCTACAAAAATACCTTTGGAAAAATGAAACAAAAAAACAGTTTGATTGGCAGAAATGTTACTCACAATTTGTTTTGTTTCAAGATTTTAACAAATGCTTGATATGTTTTACATGTGGTACGTATTAAGCGTTGTGAAGTTAAACCTAGCATAATAAGATAGATGTTTCAAAAATGTAATTCTGAAAAATAAATTCGTTCAGTAAGAATTTAGTGTTGATAAGTTTCAGAATAGAACAGCTTTTTTTTAATTTGAATTTTTGAAACTTAGGCTGAACTCAATGTATCTTTTGTCCGCTGCCCCAGAGTTAATTAAAAATTGATATATGTTTCATGCTTTAACTATCTGGAGCAATATTATAAAGTAAATACTATATTTCAATAAAAAATTATTTATTTTAAGGTTTACAATACAACCCATTTATAAATACAATCTTCAAATAAAAGCGAGTAAAAAAATTAAACAAGAGTTAATGTTCTCATCTTAGAGATTTTTCAACTAACATTGGAAGAAACTTACTATCAAAGTTAATATTTTTATATGTTTGTGAACTCCACAATTAATATGCTTATGTTTTTCCAAAGTCTACATTTCAAAAGGAGTATTATCTAAAGAATATTAAAAGCCAATCTCCTTCCAAAGTTAATGGTTATTTTATTGAAATATTTTGAGCAGGTTTTTAAGTAGTTTTTCTTTCTTTCATAGCACGAACTGCAAGATAAAAGAATTAGTTTATATCTGACACAAAAGTAAATATTTATTGAGCATCAATACATTCAAAATAAATTTGGAAATTATAATACCGCTAGCTAGTTTTTTCTCTTCTCTTTTCTTTCTCAGCACAAAAGCAGTTCTCCATCATTTCAATACGGGAAAATAGCGTAGTTGATGAAAGAAAATATGTCTAAGAAATATATATTGAAGTGTCTGTCTCAAACCAAAAGCTTTCCAAAAAATATTATCTCCTTCTATACATGCAATAAAATATTTGTGTATTGTGCTGGTTTCGGGAAAACTATAAGGCCAAGTAACATACAATTTGTTAGTAAAAGGCCATTCCTCGAAAAAGCCGTTTTTTGTCCCGCACGTCAAAGCTCATATTTTATTAAAACGTAATAATTTAAAAAGGTAATGGACAAAAGTCTTTGCTTAACAAGTCACACCTCCGAATATCATTTTTTAAGCAACATATTTTTTTTCAATACTGTCTTCCCCGATTAATCAGGTAACGGATAAACGAATACCCCGCTTATACGAATAAAATATCCTGGAACCAATGCCATAGACGTAATGTTAAAGATCCCCGCTTAATCGAATAATATTTCTTGAAACTGATAGTATTCGTTTAAGCGGGGCCAACAGTACCTATTTTAACTGCTATTTTTACTTAAATATATGAGCTGTCTCGTGCGGGACAATATGTCCGTTTTCCTGTGGGATGGTACAAAACAGATTTAAAAAAGCAAAAAACAACGTCTTAAAAGCACAAATAGGTATAATTTTAAAACAGGCATATGTGTTTCGAAGGCCCTAGCCACTTTCTAGCCTGAAGGAGGCTAGGGCCTTCGAAACATGTATGCCTCTTTTAAAATTTTACCTACTTGTGCTTTTATGACGTTGGTTTTTGCTTTTATTCTTCTTCTGCACAAAATGAATTGATTTTAAACATATTTAGTTTTGACCAACGACATGTACCACGGAGCCCAATTTTTGATAAATTAATTAGAAAAAACGATTGAGTGTTTTATGTGATCTCACTTTGTCCAATAAACCCAGAACTGATGGTGGTATTATTTTGTGTGTAGAGTATTATTATAATTGGCAAAACTCAATTTTGCAAGCTTTGTAGTTAGAATCTGTCACACGGAAATTTCCCCCCAAGAATTTGATCCAAAAAATAACTGAATTAAGTTTGACAGTTTAATGACTAATTTTTTCTGCATTAAACTGAGAGAAGAACAAAATTTATGTTTTAAAACTGAAGTATGATTTTTCGTTCATCTTTAAACGATGAACAGCAGTCTTATTCATAAAAATAGTAACTTTCAACAATAATAAAAGCTCCCCCAATTTGTACTATACTTAAATTTTACTTGTCATAAATGGTAAAAATGTTGATTTTTAGTCCAAATTAATCTACGTAGCATTGTTAGTGATTCAACAAGGTAAAACAAAAATGCGCATGCAAAGTTAACTATATAGAAACTATTTTTGGTTTAAACAATTACTTAATTTAGACAACTAAGCGAAAAACATACGCAACTCATAATTAAAGTAATGAGCTGTACGTATGTTTAAACTAATTGAGTTCCACGCTTCCATAAGTTTTAAAGTATCACTTCGGAGTCTTAAACGAAGTGCGATTCAGGAAAACAAACGTAAAAATAGTTTCTCTTTGCTTTAAATAATTAGTTAGTACTCGAAAAAGCAGCGAATTAATGTTTTTTTAAACTTTTCCTATGTTAATTTAAAAAAATAAAGAGTTTGGTTTTGAAACCTCTTAGTATTTTTGTAATATTAGGAGCATTCATTGAATAAAACCAGACAAGAACATCTATTTACAAGTCATCGCTTTGTAAAAAAAATCGAATAACTTAGCAGCGGATTTAACACATTTGGCAGTTTCACAATTCTTTTACGTTTAAAGCAAGTACAAAAAAAAAAAGTAGATTCATTCTTTTTCTTTACTAAAAGACGAAAAAACAAGTAGAAATAATTTTTTTTATTCAGAAGCCATTAGCTTCGACATACATAAGGACTGCGTACTATGTGCATTGCCTCCTGACAAACACAGGACAGATTAAAGGCACCGAGAGGTTGAAATAACAACCATGGGCTCCGCGGGACTCGAACACACGACCACTTGTTTACGAGGAGAATACTCTACCTCTACATCACCGCAGCCCACAGTAGAAATCACTTAAGATAAATTTTTCTCTGTAAAACATGCAGATGTCAAAACAGCAATGAATTTAAAAAAAAAAAAGTTTGTCAAATTTAGAGCTTGAAACCGAAAATGCAAATAAATAAATAATCAAAAAATAGTAATAAACAAAACATGCGTAAATAAAAACAATAATAAATAAATACTAGTGAACTAAGGTAGACTAATAATATTTATCTGAACCTGCAAGTTTCGATTTAGAATTTACTCTCCATGTTTTTTATATACATCTTTATTGTTTGTGTTATTTTGTGCTATATCAGGCGCAGCAGAATTATGGCATAAATCTAAGCATGAATGTGTGGGTAGCACACAGCAAAACTGTTAATCAAATTCAAAACTTGAAACTGAAAATGCAATCAAATAAATAATAAAAAAATAATAATAAACACAAAATACATTTTTAAGTGTAATAATGAATGAATTTTAGTGAACTAAGGTAGACTAATAATATTGACCTGCAAGTTTCGATTTAGAATGTACTCTTCAGGTATAGGGTCATTCCGTAGAAATGTCAACCTCAGCTGAAGGAAAAAAAAAACACCGAATTGAAAAAAGTATCAAATAAATAAATAAATAAATAAATAAATAAATAAACAAAAATCATACAACATAAGAAGTTTTTTTAAAAAAATTGAAAAAGTATTGTAATTATCACTAAGATTAGCCATAATAAATAGTTTGTAGTGTGTTTTCTGCTTGTTATTCGATGGTTACGTTAGTCACGTTACGTTAGTCACACTCCATCTTGAGTAAAAGTGACACTTCAGACTAAAAAATTTTAAGATTTAATAAATGTGGTTTATGTTTTTAACAGCCAACTTTACACATTTTTCAAATATATCATTCAATTTTTAACACTTACTTAACTTAAAGAAATGTTTGCCTCACAACATGAGCATTAATTTTCAGAGTTACAAAAATGTTACGTTAGTCACGCTGCTATTTTGGTTGAAAAAATATCTACAGTCAGTAATTTTGTTTTAAATTCTTAGCAGAAATGATACATAGATACCATGTACATTGTAAATCCACCAGCATAACTAAACATATTTTTTATCCTTTAAGTTACAAGTAAAAACAGTTACAAAATCAGCTCTGAATGTTACGTTAGTCACTATGAAATGACCGACCCTATAGTATAAATACAAGGCGCAGCAAAATTACGGCATAAATCTAACCATGAAAATGCGGCTGACACACCGCAATTTAATGATTTGGAATAAAATTTGTTCAAATGTATGAATCATTTTTTTTTTGTCGCTGTACATATGTTATGCATAAAGTCTAAAACAGCACAGCATTATTATTTTTTTATGTGCGCTATAGGATTTCTTACACAACTCTAAAAGAAAAAAAAAGAAGTACGGCTGAACTTTCGGATTTCTCTTTAAGTTTTAACTGCATTTGCTGTATTCAATGCAAAAAAGAGATTGAGTGGTGAATTCGTTCGTTAAAGGTAATTTCCATGCATGTAAATTATTTGCTGCTTGACTGTTGTTAACATGAGTAGAAATATTATATTTTTCAATTTTCAAGTTGTACCTCGAGTGCGAAATATCCTTGCATGCTCTCATTTCGAGATGTCTGTGGATTGAAAGATTACCAGGGGCGGAGACAAGGGAAGGGCGATGAGGGCGATCGCCCCGCCCATAGGTAACTCTTCACCTGTAATTTTTCGATATTGAAGTTCTAAAAATTCAATTTTATACGAGTTTTAATAAAGCTTGGTGAAGAAGGTTTGAATCTCTCCTCCGAAATTGTTTCAGAATTGAAGTTCGAATCCCTTATTCATTGTGATCAATATTTATAAACCAGTATGCATAGCAAAAAGTAAGTAAGAAAAGTCAATCGCCACCCTCTTGAAAAATTTCTGGATCCGCTCTTGAAGATTACATACATTTGATTGAAATACAGGTTAGAGAATGAGAATGAGGCAAAAATAAGATGAATAAGGAATTCGCTGGATGATTTATTATAACCATAAACAAACATATTAACGCAGTCCTAAAGCAACTTCTATACGTTGTTATTATAAAACAATCTATCTCATACACACACAGAAACGTCCATCATTCTTACATGTAGCTTGATCTAGAAGCCTGATGAAAAGGATTAAATCTGATGATTAATGACAAGATCATAAATAACTTTTGGTCGACACGTCGTTCCAAACTTTGAAGCCTTTGTTAATCTTATATACTCTGTCTCAAAGAACAAACTTCTTTTGCATGTCATAAGCAGTTTCAGCACAGCTTAGTATTTCTCTTTTTTTTTCTCTCGTTTCCACCCAACATCTTTGTAGCAAAAAAAGCAGACAAAAAATTTGAAGATGAAAAATAAATAACTGTTTTAAATTAAAAAATGCCTGAGTTAAATCTCCTTCGGAGTGTTTTAGAAAAATAGGATAACAATAATGTCTGCTGCTGCAATTTGAAACCTCTGTTTAAAATCAGCAATTTTGTATACTAATTTTAATGAAAGTTTGATTTTTTTTGGCAAGTACTATTGTTTTTTTATGAAGAGTTCATGTTAAAAAGGGATTTATCACAAGCTTGTCGCGAGCGAGGAGGGTTATGTCCGATCGAGTTGAATTGGTTTTCTTAACCGTTTATGCCCGACGGGACTCAGCAGACCTGCTTATATTAGAGCAGTGAGTAACCGACCCTAAGCAAGGGCTAAGGCTGCCTTAGCCCTTGCTTAGGGGCGGTTACTCAGTGCTTCATACCCGAGTTCTACGTTAAATTTACGAGTTGTACCGTTCCTATGTGCGGTCGCTCACTGGTATTCTAATTTCACATTAGCTACCAGTTTTTTTCACTCTCTTTGCTCTATAAGAGGATTTTTGCCTCCAACTTGGCTACTTTCGTATTCCATGCTGATGAGCGCACAATAAGCACGAAACTGCAGTCCATGGATCGAAATACCCGAGTTGGCGGTGTTTTGCATGTTCCTGCTTATATTAATTTAGTATTATGAATACTACATGGCTATAATCATGCTGGTGATTTTGAGTTGGAAATAAAATGGTGTCACGTTTGGAAACTATCCTTAATGTGAGGAGGGTCCTATTGTAATTTTGATTGCGGAAAATATAATTTGAATTCAAGATATCAACCATTCGTTTTTTAAAAAGCCGTTCTATACTTTATAAATACTCTGTAAAAACACCAAGAATCTTGGTGTTTTTACATAGCACTTGCACCCTTGAATCAAACTTGATTCATAAAAAGCAGGGTTGGCAAGTTTTTGACAGTCCGAGGTTTTATCCGGTTTTTACCGTCATGTCAAAAACCACTTTTTGACATGGTTTTTGACATAATTGTCAAAAACCTAAATTTCTGTGCAAAACATGTTTAAATTTGATGTTGATAATCAAAATACATTTTCAAATATATTTTACAATTTCTGATTTCAGACACTGAAGTAAACTTTTGGAGTTTTAGGTTATTAAAATAAAGTGTAATAAGCAATCCTAAACATAATTGAAGGGCTCGGGAGTAAATAATGGTAACTAGCATTTTAAAAAATCAAACCTATGGCTTTTGAATATGGCTCTATTGCTTCGAGAAATTACTGTAACAGGTTTTTTTTATTTTAAAAATGAAGTGGGTACATTAATTAAGTGTTGTGTGTCTTGGGTATACTTAATAAATTTTTACAAGTGATTTTTTTAAATTTTAATTTGAAATAGTCCGATTTTAGAATTTGTCAGATACCATTATTTACTCCCGAGCCCCAGCCCTCCCCCCCTATTTTGTGCACTGAGTACTAATTAATTTAGTTTTGCTTTTACTCAAAAGAAAAAAAATCACTTTAAATTCTGATGTAAAGATTTTTAGATCTATAAAATAGCTAATTAATAGTTATTAAAACATTTAAACAAAACTACTCTAAAATGTGGATTTAAGTTTTAATATTTGTAACTTTTTTTCACTCCATAACAAACTAATTAAAAAGAATGTGAATTAATTTTCATTAAATTTATTAATTTAATTTTTATTAAACTTGATTGATAAGATAACTAATTGATAGTTACATAAACATTTAAACAAAACTAATTTAAGAGCTGGATTTAAGTTTTAATATTTAACTTTTTTCACACGGCAAAACAAGTTAGTTTAAAAGAATGAGAAATAATTTTCATTAAATTTATTAATTTAATGTTTTTAAACTTGATTGATAAGATGTGTAAATTTTTATTTAATATTTTTCAGGATGAGAAACATTATATGTTTATAAAAAATCTCAATAACCACTGTATTTGAGTTTTCGACAGGTTTTTGACGTTTTCGACAGGTTTTCGACGTTTTTGACAGGTTTTCGACGGGTTTTCGACATGTCATGTCAAAAACTGGTTTTTGACGTCAAAAACCCAACCCTGATAAAAAGTATTGTCGTCGTGGTTTTCATGAATAAATTTCAAAAATAAAATGCAGAAACTATTGCATTAAAACATATTTTTTATGTTAAAACAAACAGGGCGTTTAATATTTGAGTTTAATAATTTGTAGTGATTTATTTTCCTTAACATGAATCAACACGCTACTAATTCTTGTGTACCAAAAAGTACTTTTGTCTCAGCATTAAAATGCATCCGTAAGTGAAAACGCCTAACTTCTATAAACTTGATGCTTGAAAAGTTGTCATCATGACTTTCGTCAATATATTTTTCAAAAATAAAAACAAACAACAATCATAATTAAATATATTTATGTTAAAACAAACAGGTAGTTTGGCATTTTAGCAATATAATTCATGTTGACTTATTTCCTTTAGTCGAGTTCTTCTTTAACAGTTTCAATTTGTTTCCTAAACTTTCATGAAACTTTCATCAGTTTTTCCAAACTCTCGCAATCAGGTGCTAAAAGTTTAGAGCATAATTGATGATGGGGGGATTTAAAAGTGGATACGCGGGCTTTAGTAATTAACTTTGACATGAGAGAATATTAATTGTTGTTTAAGGATATTGTGCCCAAAAATAGATAAGACTTCAAAATCGATAAATATTTTTTAAACCGCAATATAAACACGTATTGAAGTTTGATTTATTTATTTTAGAAGATAAATGAGTTGCTCATGTGACTAAATAAGTGAATGTGGGTCGCCCTCTATGTTTGTATTCTTATCTTCAATTGGCTGTTTTTGATTACTCGAATCTCAATTAGGTGTCAATTACAGTACACACGACACAGCAAGCGGATTAACCGCGAGGGTCTCAGGTAAAAAAATAATCTTTCAGTGAAATTAAATTTATTGTTTTTGCTAAATATTTCTCACAGAAGAATGCGATGTACTTTATCGAATAAATTGCTTTACCTGGGTGTCATCATAAATGGTATTCCTTCATAGATTTCATGTACTTCAGAACTTAAAATACAAAAATTCTTTTTAACACTGTACCTATATTCAGTTAACATTACGTTTTATGTACAATACAATTATTGAAAGCAAAAGACACGTTTTATTTCTTTACCTCTCATTTTAAGCCTTCTTTCACTATCCGCGATTTTTGTTATCTGCGATACTTGTGCCACCCAATTCCGCGAATAATCGGGAGTGTACTGTGTGCCTTAACATCAAGGATTTTGGGAGTTTACAGCTGCCGGCGGGTACACAAACAAGAACATTTTTACTGACTAAATTTGCTTGTTTTGGATTCAAATGTTGTTACTCGTTCTTCAATGTAAATTATTTTTTATGTTTGATTAGGACCGCTCTGCGGACCTCCTAGCATGAGTTCGCGACCCCCGGAGGTTCGCGGACCGCAGTTTGGTTTACTCCGGCTTGTGTTATTTTAGAAAAGTAAAGCTTTTGTCCAGCCAGTCCTGTGATTGCTATCATTTACTTTTTTAGCGGTATAAAGCATGGAAAATATATTCACGAAAAGATCAACCGTTAAAAAAAAAAAAAAGTAAATAAACAGCTTTTATCTGCTAAGTTTCATTCTCCTGTGTAAATACTGTCGGTTCCAAGAAATATTATGCGATTAAGCGGGGTATTTGATTAAGCAGGGAACTTTAACATTACGTTTATGGCATGGGGGAATATTTGGTACCGGAATGTTTTATTCGTGTAAGAGGGTTTTTCGTTTATTCGTTACTTGATTAAGCGGGACCGACAGTATCATACGTCTTCATCACCTAATATACTTAATTTAGTCCTTTTTGCCCTTAAATTTTACTTTGTAGAAGTTTTTTATGTTAAAATATGAATTTTTGGCAAATGCGAATTTTAAAAACATTTTAATTACTTTCTATAGTTCGATCCTACCGTGGCTCTCAGGTAGAAGTTTTGTTTCGAATATAGAAGGTCATGAGTTTGATTACCACCGGAGCCTGGGTACTATTATCTGTTTGTGCTATAAATCTTTCTTGTGTTGTCAAAAATGCGAATAAAGAAGTCCAACTTTTCGAGGCAATAGCACCCTAGATCCTTGTAGTGATTTCTATGACACGATCACAACTTACTATAGCCCTATTTTCATTTACTTTTGCCATTTACTTTAGCGGAGATCAACTTCAAAAACAAACTAAGTTTTTTGTTCGTTTTTTCCTAAGCAAAAAAAAAAAAGAGTTAGTAACAAAGCGCAGGAGAAGTTCGATTCATTATTTTTGGCATTATCCCAAAGTCGTTCCCTGAAATGTGACTAAGCTTTGTTTTTAGGATTTGTAGGGATAAATTGCTTTAACTGGAGGTTGTATGTTTCCATTGATTCACACCACTAGGCTTGATTAGAAACACAAACGCTTTTCCAAACGCAATAAAACTTTGCGGTCGATATTAAACTCAGTGCACTAGTCTTAAAAATAATTTTTATTTGATTGCAAAACAAAAAGAGAAAATTGCCGGTTAGTGCTATTTGTTGTTGGAAAGTTTTAGTTTCTTTAGTATTGTTTCAAATAGCCTTTCATTAGTTTGTTGACATTAATTGGAACAAGATAAAAGGAAAACAAGCCATAAACTTTCTTTAAATGTTTTAAGCAAAAATCTAGCGGGAAAAGTTTTTGATGTTATTGTTTCAAACACGCACAAGCATAAATTAAGGTTTTTGGACGTTTAATCGCACAAAATAGCTAGTTAATGCATACAGGTGTTTTGGGTCTACAGGGAATCCCCTCTTTCAACGCAATGTAAATTTAGGGTAAAATCCTAAAACTCACACTTCATTGCTTTGAAAAAATCGGTTGCTATAGCTCCAAAACTGTTCATTCTAAAACACATGTATTTCGAATAAATGTATTTTTGTTTTTAGATAAAAATCTCAGACACCTGTATTCCAAACCGGAAAATCCAAGCAAATTGGAAGATACGGGGTACTAAATGCTAAATATAACTCCAAAACACGTCTGCATTAATTTGAACCTTTGTAAGATGAAACTCTGATAAAACTTTATTTCTTTTAGGCACAATGGTATTTATTCAATTTTTACAAACAAACATTTTTTTCTGATCACAAAATCACATTGAAAAGGAAAAACAAGGGTGATTGTGAGTTCATGAAAAAATACCTGAAAGTTTTGAAGATAATTGTGTGTGTGTGTGGGGGGGGGGGGGGTGCTTTTTTTCAAAAAATCAAGGCTCCTATTATTTAAGCACACCTAATTTTATAATTATGCATATTTGATAATAAATTGTCTTTCATAAACAAACAAGACACATTTCATACATTCGAATAGTTTCAAATAGTTTCTGGTCAAAAACAATAGAATGGCATCTTAACATTTTTGCTCGATGAATATTATTAGTAATTATCGCAAAATCAACGAAAATTCGAAAAAAAATACCGAAGGTGGGAAGACAAAAGCATAATTAAAAATATTTTATTTCCGGTATTTTCGACCATGAAAATCCGGTAAAATACCGGAACACAATTACCCCTGATAAAAAAAAGAATTAGAAGAATATTTGATTGCCGATGCATTGTTGGTTCTTCCCGTTCTTCCATACATATAATTCGAACTAGGCTTAGCTAGCAAAAGTTATAATTCCATGAAAGAAATAGACCTAACTTAAATACTGAAAATCTAAGTACAACAACTTATAAGATTTTGTAAGATTCATTTTTAGTATAGTGTAAACCAGCGGTGGCCAACCCGCGGCACGCGTGCCACAATGTGGCACGGCAGAGCAGTAACAGTGGCACGCGAAGACTTTTTGAAAAAAATCCAACATTGAGGGGAAAATATCGATCTCAAAAAGATTGATAAAAACTAAAACCCTTGAACTGATAAATATAATGATATTCTGACGATTAAGTGTCAGGAGGGTGGCTTACAAAATGTCTTAACTACAATATTGCAAAGTACTTAGCGTTAGCTTCGGACATCCAACGAAAGCTGTGACTCTCAGACAATGCTTTGTAAAGCATATTTGTGCTTAACACGAATGAAACTTCCGATGCTGCAGAATGGATTCTTGATCTGCAATAGTTTCATCAACGGGGGATGAAATTTAAAAAAAAAAAAGGTAACTCTGCAACTAAAATTAAGAAACCAGATTGGACAAAACTCGGTATGGTTGCACAAATGAAGACCCTTTAATTGTTTTTGTTACATTACTTGAAAATAATTTGGGAAAGAAATTTCAAAAGTATCATTGAATTATTTATCACAAACTCCTTGGCAAGGAATGAGAATTTTTCTCTGTTGGTGACCCTGTAAAATTCACTGGATTAACAAACTACGAATTAGAGCTCTGAATATTTTGTGAACTTTTCCCAGGAGAAAGAAGAGAGCATGGCAAGTTACTCCTTCATTGAATTTTGCAATAGCTATTCAAAGGAAAAAAAATCACAAGATTTTAGAATTTTAAAGGGTGTATTCTCTAAAATGTCTGGAAGCAAAGCAATGAGAGCAAAGCAATGAGGACTTGCTACTTAGGAATGAAAAATAACAAATGAATTTAGCAATATCATCTCGTACTATCAGGCGTTAAGTAATTTAAATTTAAGAATGTACAAAAAAGTTTCCTAAACCAGTATAGGCCATCTACATTTTTTTATGATGAAACTTCAGTTTCTTTCTCTCTACTTTGGAGAAAAAAGAATAAATATTTAATACTGAAAGTATCAACCCAAATTTAATAATTTTCCCACGATATACGGAGAAAATTTTACACCTATTTTAAGTATTCATTCAGTGTTAGGTTTGATGATTTTTAGGATCACCCCCCCCCCCAAAAAAAAAATGCTGATCTTTTCAAATTCTTTGTCTATTTCTTTGCAAGACACTACTTGTTAACCTTCTGAAATCCAAATTGGAATTACTGACCTTTTGCATTGGGAATCAAATGTAAGAAAGTCATCCACGTTGTACAGAAATTTGGAAATTTGTACCAACAATTTTTTTTTTCAAATTTACACACTTTAGCTGTCTGATGCTGCTGTAGAGTTGGCTCAAAATACACTTCTAAACAAATATTTTTTGTTATGAATACAGAAAAGTATAAATACCGTTGAATACTAATTGATAGCACTTAAAACACTTAAACTTCTTAGGATTCTCAAGAACTAATCCTAAAATTAAAGACTTGGTAAAAAAGATACAGACTCATAAACCACATTTAATACAGACGGTTTGACTTTTAGAATAGAATGTTTGATGTTATTTGTTTCTTTTTTAAGCATCAGTCAACTGGCAGAACCTATAAAAGTGTTTATTAACGATAACTCTTAAGTTTTATCTTTATTATCATTTAGACTTCAATTTCTTAGATTTACGAGAAAAAACGTTTCATTTGAGTGAGAATTATTCAGCCAAAATAAAATCTATTTTTTTAACTTTTTAAACATTTTCAGAAATACAATGTGGCACGCTGAGCCATTTCTCTCCGGATAGTGGCACTCTCCCTAAAAAGGTTGGCCACCCCCTGGTGTAAACGCAATACTTACATACCATGTTTTTCTTGAATATCTGCAAACAGTAATTACTCTACGTAAAGCATCCATATTGAAATACGGTTGCCAGATTAAAAAATCCAGAATGTTATCTTTTATTTGGTGTAAATTATTTCCTCTGTTACTTTAAAATAGGTGTGATAAGTTTAGAAATTTTGCGTCGTCTACATGGAAACCGTACGAAAGAAAAACTGCTCCACTCTTTTTTTATGCGAAACTATTGCGTCATACGTTTTATGTTTATCGAATTAGTTTTACGCTTTTATTTTTATATTCATATCTCAGTTATTTCTAAACATTTCCTAACAAATATAGGCATGCATAAATAAAACATAAATTCATAAGAAAAAGTTGTGCTTTACTAACGTTGATTTTTCAATAAAATAATAGTTTACAGCACAAAGCAATTTTAAACATTTGCATTTAACCATTGTTGCAAAAGCTAAGTGGAAAAAAGTTCATCGCGTCGTAATTATGACAACTATTATGGTTAAAATGCGGAGAGTGGGAAATTAATTTTTCTTAGGCACGCCAGCTCTCGTTGTACAGAGTATAATGTTGTATGTGTTGCGTCGTCTCCATGGAAACCGTACGAAATAAAAAAGCTCCACTCTTTTTTATGCGAAACAATTGAGTGATTTATTTTGTGCAACTGCTTTATTTATTTTATGTTTATCGAATTAGGTTTACGCTTTTATTTATATCCTTTTATCTCAGTTATTTCTAAACTTTTTCTAACAAATCTAGGCACACATAAATAAAGCACAAATTTCTAAGAAAAAGTTATGTTTTAGAAGCGTTGATTTTTCTGGTGAATACTAATAGTTTACGCACAATGCAAATTTTTATCGTTTGCATTTAAACATCATTGCAAAAGCTAAATTTGAAAAAAGTCCACAGCGCGGTTATTATGACAACCATCAAGGGGAAAGTAAGGAGAGTGGGAAATGAATTTGGCTTTGAAACGCCAGCTCTCGTTACGCAGGGTAAAATCGAGCCTGAAATGTTTGCCGATTTAACCATTCTCACTTACAATAAATTCACATTATTGTGATATTTTACTCTTTTTGTATTCATATTATACTCGGTTACTTTAAAATAGACGTATCAAGTTTAAAAATTTTGTGTCGTCTTCATTGAAACCGTACCAAAGAAAACAGCTCCACTCTTTTTTTTATGCACTTCTGTTGAGGCGTTTCATTTGTTTTATGATTATCGAATTAGGCTTACGCTTTTATTCATATTCTCATATCTCAGTTATTTCTAAACGTTTTCTAACAAATCTAGGCATACATAAATAAAGCACACATTTCTAAGAAAAAGTTGTGCTCTGTAAACAATGATTTTTCAACAGAAGAATAGTTTACGCACAATGCAATTTTAACCTTTTGCATTCAACCATTTTTTCCAAAAGGTAAGTTGGGGAAAAAGTTCCTTGAGCCGTAATTATGACAATCATTAAAGAAAAAGTGCGGAGAGTGGGAAATTAATTTTACTTTGCGACGCCAGCTCTCGTTACACAGGGCATAATATACTACCAGACTATAAAATGCATCTCTTTTTCAAATAGGATTTACAGTACTTCAAGTATTTTGACTGGAAAGCTTCTTTTTTTGTTTGACAATAAACATTAGTATGTGTTTTGCATAGTTAAAACTTATCTCCAGCTTTTTGCGTCATTACCATTCAACAGTTTTAACCGATACCGATTTTCATGACCATTAGGTGCAACATGGCAGCTCGAAAATCTTTCAATTTTAGAAGCAGCCATAAGAATTTAGCTGATAAAGTAAGAATTTTGTGTGTAGAAATTTCTGGGCTTCCTGATTAGGTTATTTAATGTCAGAGTTTGTTTCAAATGGGGCTGAAGACATCACCCCCCAAGTGGCTCGAAAAACATTTCAAATGGGGCTGCGTTTAGCTTCTTGTCATTTGCAGACCCCGTGCATTCCCCAAGACCGGCATCCACTCTTTCATGTGGCACCACCATCAGTAGAATGCCATTACCACGAGAATTTTGAAGCCCAGTTTCCCCGCTAGATGGAGGCACCTGGGCTCTATTCGATGCGAAAATGAACTAGGAATGTATTTATGCTCTCAGATGCTACAAGCCAATCAAGTTCTTGAGGGATCTTTCACATGCCGCATAACCATACGACATGGACGCTGTCGATTTTCTGCATCATGAAAATCCACCAACTGGAGTCGGGTTTGATCCAGCGCCTTTGGGCGTGAGAGGTCAGCGTCTTAACCACTACACCACTCTGTCGGCATTTAATGTCAGAGTAAATAGAGAAAAAATTGTCCATTTTTTCCATTCTTACTTAATGAGTTACTTTTAACATAAATGGCTATTTTTTTTTCTTTTTTACTCATATTCAGGGAATCTTAGTTCAAGTTATTTAAAGTTTTACGTAGGTATTCATATTTTATGTCTTGTCGAATGAAATTCGTTAAAGCGAAGCGTCATTACCATTTCTCGCAAAAAGTATAAAATTCAGGATCGTAAAGATAAACTGCGGATAAAATAATGCGAAGTCCATTATTTTAGATGAATGATGGTTTGAAAGTAAATTTCTGAAACGGGATTTTTTATTCCATAAATTTACTCAAAACTCATTTACCACAATTAGTGAAAGCGCATTTAAAATAATTTCAATACTTTAGTAGCATCTTTACTATATTTTCTCTGATTTTAGATAAAAATATTTAACCCATTTATGCCCAAGTTTTTTTTAACAATTTTTTTCAATTTTTATCTGCTTAAAACTCTTACTTGGAATAGTTTACATACATTTTAAGCTTAAAATAGTTCGCCGTTGCCATATTTATTAAGTTATTTGATGTCCTGTTTATTGGATATTCTGCAGATATGTGAGCAAAATACGACCTTACTTGACTTTACTTTTGCAAATTAACATTACAGAAGGCATCTCTGATCAATTTTAAGCAAAATATTTTAAAATATTTTAATGTTATGAAAAATAAGTTCGCAAAAAACACTTACTTTCTGTGGCTACCCATGCTGGATTGTTGCTTGACAGATTTGTCTGAAAATAGCTGTCAATAAAAAAACTCTGATGTTCAAATAGTGACTCTAACTAGTTTTCTCAAGAAGAAGGACTATTTAATTTGTGAAAAACAGCTTTAGTAAAATGATATACTCATTACAGGTTTTTGTACGCAGTAACTAACAAGCGTCCCGTTTTTAGGCTATTGGACATAAATGGGTTAATATAGTATCAAATAATTGATCGATTCATTCATGACTTAAAATCAAGGAAAAGTAAGAAAAAAAAGCTGCTTTTGTAAAATTTTTCAAAGTAACGAATTTATCGCTTAATATCTTTAAAATAAAGGAATATAATTTGTGAAATTTAGTAGTTTTGCGAAAATACATATCTTCTCGTTCTATGAATTGCCAAACTGCACCCTTTGTAAAAAGTTGAAAATTTGAAAACTTTGTAGTGCAAAATAACATTTTTTTAGAGAAATGCGCAAAACTAGAAAAGTATTGCTTAAAAAAAAGAAATAACAATCCTAAACATACTGTCGGCCTTGCTTAAACGAGTACTGCTGGTTCCAAGAAATATTATTCGATTGAACGGGGTATTCGATTAAGCGGGGATCTTTAACATTATGTCTATGGCATCGGTTCTAATCTATTTTATTCGTATAAGCGGGGTATTCGTTTATCCGTTACCCGATTAAGCGGGGACGACAGTAGTTTAAAAAAAACTAAAAAGTACGCTTTTAGGGCCCTGCTCCACATCAGCAGAAAACGCGACCGAAACCGAAGGCAGAAACCGAAAATCCGGGCACTTTCCATAGGAATACTATTTAATCCATTTTAAGTTTCTGCCTTATTTTTCTGCTTTACGTCAATGTGGAGCAGGGCCCTTAGAGTTAATCAAACTTAAAAGATTTTCACAACCATTGAATATCAGCTAAGTTTACATGCTCTTATAAATTCATCAACATGTAACATAGTTAGCATTTGATTTATGTAATAGTATAAAATATATTACTTTTATATTTGTAAGGAATGTGAATTTTATTTTTTATTCAAAGTTGTATACATATATACAAAACAAACCCACATGTGTAACTAATAAAAGCGTATCAAAAATGGGACATGATTTTGAATTTCAGTAAATTGTTGCATTTGACTTAATACGAAACCATTTGAATTGTGAATTACGGAAGAAAATCAAACGTTTTACTAGTTCTTATACTAAGTAACGAACCGTGAGTTTCCCGGACATAAAAGCGAAGGAATATTCTCCGGGATAAGGTCATGAAATCGAAACTACTTCGAATCTTAGTGGAACTCTGCCGGAAATAAACCCTCCCGTTCGTTTATAACGTTAAAGAAGTGCAGAGGAAATTAAGACGAGGAGAGAAAATAATAGGTCTATTAAAGTTAGGAAGTTTCCCGGGAAGTTCCAAACCTTGTTTCGCTTTGTTCCATTTCTTTTTCTTGGGATTCTGTGGCAGTAATGTTAACCTTTTTTCCGACAGCCATTCTTGGCCATGCAAAATATAAACCATTTTGCGTGGTCAAGAATGGTTTGCATTCTTTACTACACATAGTGGTTTGTGCAGGCAACATGGTTTGTCAGAGGTGAAAATTCTCCTTTTGAAAATATTACTGATTACATCTTTTCAAAAATCAAAATTCCATTCTTTCTTTTAACTAAATTTAAATTGTTTTCAAATTTTATACAATCTGCTCCAAGCAAGTTTTCTCAGCGTTGTTCTACAATTAGAACAACTGCAGCGTTATTAAAGAATATTCTGTATCTTCTTTTATTCTAGAGACATTCTTAGCTGTATAAAAAGAATCTAGAATCTTCGTTACACATTAAAGTATAAATACAAGGTGTTTCATATTGAATGAGAAAAAAAAAGGCTGTAATTTAGGAGAAGAACCGATATAGCTCCTTGATAGAACCAAGTACTATTTTGATTATTACTTAAAGTCTAAATTGCACGTGGATTGTTATATTGTTGTTTGAAGCAAAACTCCCTCCCCCCCGTCAGTTGGCATAACATTTAATTACTCGTAGGTAACATTACATTTGTTTAACGCATTGAACATGGTTTCACGGAATCAAACTATCACGTAATAATAATATTCTGTAGAGTTTCGAAAATCCGAAATAATTGGGACCATACTTTGCTCTGCTTTTCGAATTGTTTGGGTTTTCGAAAATAAGATTGAAAATATTGTTTAAGTAAAGAAGAAATCATTTAATCAAGTAAAGTGGTTAGTCACCAGGTATGAACATGACATACAATACAGTACATAACGCTAAAAATTGCACCTCTAAAATATATGCATTTTTTAACCAAAAGTAAGCTTCGTTGTTAATTGAACCTAGAGGAAAAATGAAAAATATTTCCAGTATATGATTAATTATTATTTGGTAATTAAAATTTTTAAACGAAAAATGGATGAACTCTTGAAAACTATACCATATTTACCCGAAGAAAGTTGGATTAGCTTCTGCAAAGAAAAACTGGCTTAAAATTAGTTAAAAGTATCTAATTTTCCGTTGAGAAAGCTTTGAAATGTGCCTTCGGTTTTTTGGCGCTTCGTATATTTGACGTTCGGATTTTCGACTTCGAGTATAGAATGTTCAAAAATTAATTTTTTAAACGTTTTTTTCAGTCTTTAAAGTTTTTATTAAAGCCTACGTCTTGCACCCAAGTCTTTAATTAGGTTATCGAACGCTAAAGCTTTGTTAGAAAAATCTGTATTAGCTAAAGACAGCTTCGTCTTTTATCGTGCAGAGGTCATGAACTTTACACAACTGTCTCAGAATGATTAATTCGTATCGATTCGCTCATTAAAGAACTATCCTTTTGCACACATTCCCTCCCATTCAACTAAGTCAGCTCTGAATCTCTATAAAATGGCGAACAAACTATGATCCTTTGAAAGGAAAATTTTCGCCAAATGTTTGAATGTTTTCTTTGTCGCTTTTCAGGACCGAGGTGTTATCTTTGAGAAAGACTTGATTAAAGACAACATTTTAAGTTTTTGATCTAACGTTTGAAACTAATTTGAGACTATTCTATCGAGGTGACGTCCTGCATCTTGGAATAATTTCTAATTTGTGAAAGTTTAGAACGTAAAATTTAAATTTTACGTTGAAACAAGTTTATGTTTTAGCTGTAGCTTAAATCCATTATTTAGGGAGATCCTTATAACAGCATTTTTTAATCATGAATTTATTAAGAGTCTGAAAGAGAACATAATTAAAAGGACATTGTTAAAAAAAAGAGAAACGTTCCTGGAAAATAATGGGCCCATAAAGAGCCTAACTTCTTCTAGTAACATGTCAAGAAAAAGTTGGCAAAGTCTCCCGCTAATTGTCAGTAACTTTTCTGAAGATTTCAAAAACTTTCCCAATAAAAGTCAGTGACACTACTGCAATAACAGAAACTTTCCAAAAAAAAAAACTTGTTTAATGGTAACAGTTTGGCACCTTGCTACGTTACTAGAAAAGCTTCTAGAGCAACTTAGTCAAATATAAAGTAGTAATTGCAAGCAAACAGCTTATTTGCTTGCAGTTCTGTAATATCCAGAGACTTCTTATGCTCTTATTGGGGCAAAGCCAATTTGGTCAGGATGTGATCACGCTGGAGGCAAACACTTAACAAAAACGCAGGATATCTCTTCAAACTGGTAACCAAAAATATTTTTCGCAACAGTGAGGAGTCCGTATACACGCAACTAGTATCAATTCACAAAAAAATACAAAGAAACTTTATTTTCACAGGAAAATGGGGGAAACTCGTGAAATCTCGGAACGTTACCCAGATAGGACCAGCAATTTTTCGGAATTTTCTTACAGTGCACAATTTTAAGTATTTTGACTCACAATCTTCTGCTGAATGTCCTTTCATCCACACGTCAATTTTTTTATATTGACAAAAGGGTTCCTTATATACCCGAAAAACGTATCAACAAACTTTCTTGTTATTCTATTATTTTTAATGTTGCTAATGTGTGCTTTTTAATCCACCGAATAAAGGTAAACATTTCGTTTGCATACATTTCGATACTCACAATTCCATACGTATAACAAAGCTGGCACATTTTTTGAAACTAATTTGGACGACAAGTTATTTCACTATATCATGCTAAAATTTTATAGATAAAGCTAAAAAACAACATTTATTTATGCAATACACCGCCAACTCGACCATTTCGATCCATGGACAGCTGTTTCGAGCTTATTCTGCTCTCATCAGCATGGAATACGAAAGTAGTCGAGTTGGAGGCAAAAATCCTCTTATATAGCAAAGAGAGCCAAAAAAACTGGTAGCTAATGTGAAATTAGAAATACCAGCGAGCGACCGCACATTTATTTAGTTTAATTTAGTAAAATGTTTAGTAAAATGTTAGTAAAATGTTTACTAAATGAAGAAAGCCAACAAGCGTTGGTGATTACGAGCCATCACTAAGTACTGTCCGTCCATGAAAACTGCTCCCAGTACTCGGGAACAATTCCACTAAAAAAACGGGTGATGGGTTGTGAGTGGGAACCTTTCGAAGTTTTCAATTTAAAACTTGCATTTTTTGCTATACTTTTGATACATTCAACTGAACTACGTATTTGAAATTAGCATTGTTCTACGTTGATACGGCTTAAAATGATTCTTATAGTTCTTCCCCTTATTGTTATCTTACCTATCACCCTTATTTTGGTAAGATCAGAGAAGATCTGACACATGCATAAATACGCGGAAGGTTTTACCTAAGATTAGACAGTATTGTCAACATTTTTCAAATATACGAAATAAATAAATACCTTATCTATTCAATTCCTATTTTTGGCTTTAAACGGGCCTTACGCTCCATTTTTTTTCTGTATTCTGTTTATTTGTTGCTTTATCGTTTTGCTTTGATTTGTATCTTTTCACATAATTTTATTTTTCTCTTATACTACTGATTTTACCGCTTTATTATTACCAAGCCCCGTGGCCGAAACCACGAGGTTCAATAACTCGGGGTTGAGATTGTTACCACGCGGTTAAAAATTTGGTATTCACCGGCAAAATTAACACCGGAGTTAATCAACTTCGAGGTAACTCAACTGAGCGAGCAAACCAAGCATCCTATTGGTTAAAAAAGTCACATGATTTACTACGTCATTTGTTTACATTTGGAGTTAACTAACGTTTACGTTGAAAGTAGTGTTCTCTTGCTATTGAAAATTAATTAACACAGCTCACAGCCCATTACTAACGAAATATTTGTCATAAAAAAATAAAGAATATAATAAGAGTTTCACGGAGTCGTGGGTGAAAACGTGGAAATTGCCGCAATCGTAGCGGCTCCTACTTCCGCCATTGCTTTGATTTATGTTATTAATGTTTACATTTATTGCGCATGCTCAGAGAGCAAACCACGCATTTAACCTTGCTCCTAGAGCTTGGTTAAGGTTCTCAACCAAGCGTGGTTTCGGAAACCTATCAGCGCGTAGTTAAAGTTGACGGTGAATACGAAGTAGGCGGTAACTCCGGGTTAAGGGCTAGTTTAACCACGCTTGGTTAACGGTGAATAAGGCGGTTAGTGTTTTTTGGTGAACATTGTGTTTGATTAGTGTTCGTTATTTCTCTTTGGTTTCCTGATTGGGGATTACGTGCTGTGTCAATATAGTCTAAGATCCCACCGCAGTTTATCTACACTCATAGCGTACACTCATCACGTATATGTTAAATTAAAGCTGATTTTTTTCTGAACGTGATGCACTATGTCCGCCTATGCAAAAGTGCCCGAAACCCATAGGCAGCCTGGCCTAAACAGGTCACATGAATGTAGTATTTCTACACTCATAGCGTACACTCATGACTCATATATCAAATTGAAGCTAATTTTTTTCTGAACGTGGTGCACTAAGGCTGCCTATGTAAAAGTGGCCGCAACCTCTAGGCAGCCTGGCCTAAAGTTTAGGGTCCAAAATTTCAAATGGTTATAAAAGACGGAAAAATTGATCGATTCTTTCGCTTTTTTTACTAAAGTCATTCTTAATGTGAGTACTTTTTCGAAAAAAAATTCATGAACTTAAATTTCAAAAATTGCCGATAGGGGGCGCTTTAGACTTTGCAGCTAAAAACAACTACTTTTTACCGTTTTTTTCGTATTTTCGTAATTGATTCAAAAAGTTCAAACTCTAACTTAAATTTTGAGCCCAAAATATCAACTAATTTCCGGTTTTTAGCAATATTCGGACCAAACGTCAAAAAATGTGTTTTTCTGCTTTTTAACTTGCCCTTTCATATAAAAAAGATTATTAAAATCCTCTGGCGATACTAATAATGTGAAAATAAAATTAAATGCACACTTTCTGAGTTGTAAAATACAAAATTTCTTTCTAAAAAATGTTGGAAAAAAAATTTATTTTTTCTTTTTTTTTAGTTACGAAAGGGGTCATCTGATTTTATTTTAACATTATCAGGTGATTTTAATAATTTTTTTACATGAAAGGACTAGTTGAAAAGCAGAAAAACACAATTTTTGACGTTTGGTCCGAGTATTGCTAAAAACCGAAAATTAGTTGATATTTTGGGCTCAAAATTTAAGTTAGAGTTTTAACTCTTTGAATCAATTACGAAAATATGAAAACAAACGGTAAAAAGTAGTTGTTTTTAGCTCCAAAGTCTAAAGCGCCCCCTATCGGCAATTTTTGAAATTTAAGTTTATCAATTTTTTTCGAAAAAGTACTCACATTAAGAATAATTTTAGTAAAAAATGCAAAAGAATCGACCGATTTTTCCGTCTTTTATGACCATTTGAAATTTTGGACCCTGAACTTCAGGCCAGGCTGCCTAGAGGTTGCGGCCACTTTTACATAGGCAGCCTTAGTGCACCACGTTCAAAAAAAAATTAGCTTCA
The DNA here is from genome assembly GCA_038373865.1 of Uloborus plumipes. Taxonomy (NCBI): domain Eukaryota; kingdom Metazoa; phylum Arthropoda; class Arachnida; order Araneae; family Uloboridae; genus Uloborus; species Uloborus plumipes. The sequence continues at coordinate 51,681 of JAXGGA010002327.1, read as the reverse complement.
ATTTGATATATGAGTCATGAGTGTACGCTATGAGTGTAGAAATACTACATTCATGTGACCTGTTTAGGCCAGGCTGCCTATAGGTTTCGGGCACTTTTACATAGGCGGACATAGTGCATCACGTTCAGAAAAAAATCAGCTTTAATTTGAAATATAAGTCATGAGTGTACGCTATGAGTGTAGATAAACTGCGGTGGGATCTTAGACTAATAGGTATTTGGAATTTTCGTAACAAAAATTTCGATTTTTGACTTTTATCGGATCTCATTTCATCCATAACCTTACATCGAAAAAGGATTTTTTGGTACTTCGAAACAGATATCGGAAACATTCTTTAACTTTTGTGTGTTTAAACGTTGAGTAACTTTAATTTATTTTTCAACTATGTTGATAACTTATTTTGCTATTCCGCTATATGTAGTGGTACTATTCGACGATAAGTTAGAAAAACAAGAGATAAATAAAAGCTTTGAAATTAATTTGTTGAATTTCTAATATTAGCACAGGCAAACAAAATACATCTAACAGATGTATTAGGTTGGTGCGTATGAAATGTCGGATTCTTAAGTGATTGTATAAAACTGCATATCTTTCTTCAAAAGCTGTTTATTCAATCAAAGTATGCTCCATTCGCTTCAGTACACTTCTCCCAACGAGTTTTTAAAGCGTAGATGCCTGTCTTAAAAAAGTTTTGGTCTTTAGAATTAATAAACTCTGATATCGAGTTTTTTAGACTGTCTTCATTTTCATAGTGTTTGCCCCTTAAAAACAGCTCTAAATGTTTGAAAAAATGAAAATCGGTCGGCGAGAGATCCGGTGAATATGGTGGATGCTGCAAAACTTCATATTCCAGTTCGTTCAGTTTCGCAATTGTTTTGTGAGCTAATATTTAGAAAAGTGCCAATTTGAGTCCCAAGCGAATTTTCCCTAGTATTTCAATAACTAGTTAAAAAAATAATTTTCCCCAGAAAGAAGATAAGGTTCTGCTTTCATTTCATGTAATAACATCAGAAAAAAAAATTTTTTTTCTTCAGAAAATATTGTTTTTATACATCAAAAATCAGATCGGTAACGTGTCCCCAGTAGCAAAGCTTAGCATGCAAACAGGTCATGCTCACTTTCTAACTTCGCAAAAAAATGCACTTGCACAAAAAACGATTCTATTTTGACCCCTTTGTTAATATTTTACTTCATTCTTGTTTTAATCGATTTCTGATTTTCTAGGGAATGCGAAATAAGCGTGTCCCAAGTTCCGCCGTCAGAGTGGTAACAATAACTTCCGATCTATGTTTAGGCCCCCAAAATCATTTCCTGCACCTATACCACGTGATACTGAGTACCTGGTGGGATGTTTTATCGAATCGTAATTAAAAATTTGCATTTCTGCATCTAAAATTGTAGGTAAGATTTTTTAAAGTGATTTTATAAAATGTGTGTCATTTGAGTCATCAGATCGGTAACACGCTCTAAAATGCAGAGTTTTTATTATTTTAAAAATTATTTTATATATAAGTATAGTCCTTTATTACAAGTGAAAAAACCACGTGTTTGATTTTGGTTTAGTGCGATCGACTCGGATATAAAAAAAAAACTTTGTCAGTTTGTCAGATCGGTAACAGTCAGAGCGGTAACATTGAAAAACAGCGAATGTGTTACAGAACTAACTCACACGTTTCAGAATTATAAAAAGCAAAAATCATAGGTTTTAGCCATATATATTGAATATTTTTGTTCTTAAAAAATGAAAAGCAATGAGTTTTAGTACAATTGCTTCGTTTGTGGTTTGTATGACCTAACAATAGAAGTTAGTAAAATAAGAAAAATTGACACTGCAGAAATTAATTTAATTAATTATTATTATTTTATTTATTTATTTATTTATTTATTTATTTATTTTATTTTATTTATTTTTTTTTTTTTTGTGATTCAATTTCTCATAACTTCGCTAAATAACTAGATAATAACTAGCATGCTAAATTTGAATTTCTGATCAAGAAATTAAATTTCCTGCAACTAATTAAAGAAAAGCAAGCAGCAGAGTTGTGTGTTGAAAAAGTTGAAGTTGTGTGTTGTTTCAAAACAAAACAAATGTTTTATTAGCTTGGATTTGGTAACCTCATAATTTATTTTATCTAAAAACCTTATCGCTCATTTTTATTTCCAAGAAATGCTTTTTTATAATGAAATTTGATTTTTTAGCCTAATATATATTTTTTAATATAATTATCTTGATTCTATGTTAAAAATTCAAAGAAATGATATCATGTTTAGAGATGTTAACGAAAACTGAAAGCATAAACTCAAATATGTAGCTCATATTAACATCAGATCTGTAACATTCATCAGATCTGTAACGGCTTAAAAGTGAGTAATCTAAGGAGGGGGTAAATAACTTCCTTGACCTCCCCCCTTTTATTTTCTTGCATTTAGACCCAATTTAGACTTACAATCCAATATTAGTTTTTTTCTGAAAAAATTTTTTTTTTTCAGAAAACTCCAACTTCAAATTGGCACTTTTCTAAATATTGGCTCTTGTGCGATGTATGCGATTCATATCGGCAATAAACTCAAAAGAAATAACAAAAGGGAAGACCTTCGAGAAAATCTATTTTGCTGAAATGAGTCTCTGGCAATGGACAATACGACTATGAATGAGGTTATGCCAAAGACAAAAGTATAACGAAAACAGGGAGACAAACGTCCGCATCTAAAGAGAATCCGACATTTCATACGCACCAACCTAATAAATATTTTTTTCATTTTCTGAAATCCACAACCAGCATTGTGAAATAATTGATATTTATAAGGACTTCACAACTTCAGCTACAAAATGATAGGAAAAAAACCCTTTTAACTTTAACACATTAACACACACAAAAAGAAAACAAACACAGAAGGCATTCTAAAAAAAAAGATATTCATCTTTTATTTTAAATTACAAAAAATCTTGTACTAGGGGAAAAAACTGATCGCTGAGGATGGTATTGTTTTCTTTAAAATCTTAACTGACTTTGATAGACGTTACCAATTTTTTAAGCCTGCTGCTGCTATTTTGTCCCTTACATCTGTCCATTAATTTTCTTTGTCAAGTTTTCTACGTTTTTGTTGAGATTTTCAACAGGCAGGACATTTCAAATTTTCCCAGTGGGAGTGGGGTGGGGGGCAAAGGGTATACACTCAATTTTAATTTTCCTAAAATACTGCGAAAACCACGCCCACTTGGGGTGGTGGGACTTGATTGTCCAAATGACGGGCCTTTCAACAAGCACTATAGTTATACTAATAAAAGTGCACAAAAATATGTTAATAAGTAACCTACCTCACATTTTTTTACTAAGAAAGTTATTTTATAACAAATGCTTCAACGGAAAAAAATATTTCCTTCGTTGTTTCGTGGCTTTTTTTTTTTCCTTTTTTTTTTGAGCAATGAAAAATTGCTATACGCTTTCTTTTTGAACCTCAGTTGCCCGATGATTCCTCTTTCAGGTCTGCCGTCTGCCAGCGTGGCGACTCCACCAGACTTTGATCCTCTACCATGCAAGACATGATTGCGGTAGATGGCGCCATCTGTTGAGTTGCCAAGTCACTAATATGTGGCGCACGGATGTGTGCCCTTGATGGGATTTGATCCAGGGATCTACGTGATGTACCCCCAGCATTTGAATCACTTAGCCAAAATAACTTTAATGCTCGGGACAGAGTTGGCCCCTCTTTGGTTCGGACGTACCCCACGGACTTATTGCGATTCGTCATTGCTATTTACATTAGTACTTTCTCTTTGTTTTCCTTTTTTGTCTGCTGCATGGCCTTTAACTTTTATAAAAGTAAATAAACCCAACAAGAAACAATCCAATTTACAACTTTAAAGGACATTTTAGATGTCATCAGAAATTTTTTCACGAAGGATTCGTTTTATATCATTTTATGTCACATAATTTCAAAAATGTCAAAGTATTTTACTTCAACTTAATGTGAATTTATTTGAAACGATACTGTTATCTCTTCGTTATTTTAAAGCATCACGCAACCAAATTTCAAAAAGAAATTATTTTTTTTCAATACCGTTTGGCATTTCAACTGACGTTGGAAAGCTACTTTGATGGGAACTTAGAACGTGTTTTTAAAGCACGAATCTTTTTCATATCACGATCGAGAAAAATATTTCCGAAGCTCGTATGTTTTTCTAACAATGCCCCATCTGTCATTTTTAAGGTAAACAAGGAATTGTAACGCTAGGAGAAGAATCACGGAAAGGGAAAGCTGTTGAAAAAACTGCGAAAGTCAAAATGTCTCTTTGTTACAAGAAGGTATACACAGGATGTTTGTTCCGTTTTAACTTGGATGATCTTTATTTTCGCAAGCGTTTATCCTACATTCATACTTCCAGATGCAAAAATGCTCAAAATTAGGCGCAGAGTTAAGATATTATTTAGTGAAAAATGCGAAATCTAACTTTTCTGACGGACTCCAAGTCCTACAACTTACGTTTAGAAAAAATAATTCTATTGAAAAATTATTCCAGCACAAAAAAAAAAAAAAAAAAAAAAAAAAATCATAGGTTTAAGATGAAAACTCGAGTTAAAAGTTTTATGATCCCGTGCAGAAAATGATATCGAGAAGAAAAGTACAAGAAAGTAAGAAAGATAGGAAAAATCATTTACTGAAATTGTTTTTAATAACGTTGATTGTTGAAGCCCACTAGTAAATAAACAATACAGGAAATATTATTTAGTTGAAGCCATGGAACTCGGTAAGTTGACACCCACTTAACTCGACATATTTTCGTGGTCCCTTGTGGTGTCGAGTAAACGAGGTTCCACTATATTTCTTCTTTTCATATTTTCGTCCAATAATCTGAATTACCTTGGATGTAGAAAAACATGAAACAGACCATTGATCGTTATGTAATAGATCGGTTTCTACTCTCTCAGCACAGTAAAAGAAATTTTGTTTATCAATCCAATATTTTCTTAACATCGTGCTACCAGCATTTTTTATTTCCCTATTGGCAAGTGAAGCGGAAAATACGATACAGGCATTAAAAATGTTATTTGCTAACCCTTTTTGAAAGTTCAAACGGTATTTGTGTTACCTTTATCTTTTTCAAAGCCATTATTTTTCAAAGGAATTTCTCGTATTATATGCATGTTCGTATTTTGTAAATTCTTCCTTAGCATAATTTTTTAAAAGAGTATAGCTTATGTTTAAGATTAATTTTATGGGAAAAAGTGAACTTTTGTTGCTGATCCGATGTTTAAATGTTCTATTGGAAGATAAAGGTTGCAAAAGAATAATTACAACGTTAAAAAAGCACTAATACGCAGGGATACTTCAGGCAGGTGTTTCGGCGTTACAAGGAACGCCCTTTTCAATTCAAAAAAAAAAAAAAAATGTCAGCTTATGGATGCACAGACATCAAGTTCACAATTTTTTGCATTGAAAAGGCGTTCCTTGTAACGTCGATACACCTGTCTGCAGTATCCCTGCGTATTTCTGCTTTTTTAACGTTGTAATTATTCTTTTACATTTTGCGCAAAGGTATATATTTCATAAAGGTCGCATTTGCAGCAGCACTTGCGGGTTTTTTTTTTCGTTGAAAAGAAAATCAGTTTTATTCAAATAAACCTACCAGAAAAAGGTAAACAGAATTTTAATTCTTATTTTTGTTAACATTGTTTTTATCTTTCCTTTTTTAGCAGTCACAAATTGCTATAAGTATTCTTTTTGGACCTCAAAAGTCACGTAGTCCCTCTTTCAAACTGGTCGTCTGCCAACGCGTCGCGCGTCCACCAGCCATTGCTCTTCCATCATGCAGGATTGCCTGTCGCTGTAGTAGCGCCATCTGTTGAGTTGCTGAGTAAACAATGTGGCGTACGGATGTGTACCCCCAGTGGGGCCCGATCGCTGGTCCTTAATGATAGTAACCGAGTACTTTATCCACAAAGCCAAAATATCTTGACTGCTCGTTGGCAATGTCGAGCCCCGGTCGTCTTGGTAAAAGACAGTGGGTAAAATAAATCGAAACTCGAATGACATGTCCTGACCGTAACGTTTTAAGGAACAGATAGCGTATTCGAAATGCATTCTTCTCTCATAAGGTCTTGGGATGGAAGGTAGACATTACAAAAAACCAATCGAAACATTTTCCCATATTGAAGCCATACCTTCAAAAAATTTTTTTCAAGACTTTAATTGACCCCAAATAAATACCAAATAGTTTGATACATCATCCAGTTTAGCACTCCTAGCGACCATTTTTCTGCCATTATTAGGAAGTTTGGCATATAAGTTGAGATTACTTTCACATTGCTAGATAAAAATAATTCCATGTATCAATTGGACTATGTACTTCAAAAATGAGTTAACAGACAAAAATTTAAGAATGAGGAATACACATAAGTTGATACATTAACTGACTTACTACGAGATTCAAAAATGATCTAAGCCAAATTCTGTATTACTGTGCCATTCAGTGAACAAAATGTAATGTCAGCTTCCATGACACTGTGTATTGTGCTTTAAACTTAATTTCCCAAACTTATTGTTTGGGCTTCTTTTGCATCACACCGTCCAATGAAAGCTGATTTTAAAGTGCAATTTTAATTTTTTACAAATGAAGTCAACCTTCTTCATAGGCGTACACCGTGAGGCAGGGGTGCCCATCCCTTCCCCCCAAGCTCAGTGGCACAAAGTACCCTCCAAAACTTTTCACAACCCTCTTGTATCTTTTACTTTTATTTTTACCCCTCTTTTTCATTTTATTTCTTTTTAAAAAATATTTTGGCTTTATACCCTTATAACTATTATTTTTCTATATATTATTAATTTTTTAAAAGTTCGAATTATGCGCAGAATAGAATCGCTTTTTTTCCCTTCCAGACAATCCAAGCACAAAAAAAAAAAATATATATATATATATATATATATATATATATATATATATATATATATATATATATATATAAATAATAATAAAGAAATAAAAGAAATAATTTAAATTAAAAATTTTTTTAATGAATTATTTTTATTAAAAAATCCGTAAATAAATTTAAATAAAAAACATTGATTAAAAATAATTAAAATAAATAAATAAATTAGTTTACAAAAATCCCCCCCCCCTAATTTTGATGCCGCAACTTGCGCCATAATCCCCCCCCCCCCCTGTGGGCACCCCTGCCGTGAGGCCTGCTCCTGCCTAGTAATGCTGTCGTTGACACTGTAACAGATTCTATGTCTTCAGAATGGCACTCAATGTAGCCTATCAAAGAGAACCTATAACATTTCGGTTTCTTATATGTTACCTCATAGTCATTTCAATAGCGATTTTCACAACCGACTTCGAGAGAGCGAGCTTATTATATTCATTTATACATTCGCTCTGTCTGATAAATGAAATAATCAGTTCTCAAGAATACGAAATAACAGTCCCAATCTATTTCCAGATCATCTCGGGGGAAATTAAGAAGCCTTAAGGAGTACTTTAGAAGGAAAATTAGATGCCTCTAAGAAATACCACCCCCCCCCTCCTTTAAAGTTATCTTCAGAAATATCTTTGAATGGTTTCCTGTAGAACAAGCTGCAGTTCAGACGTGCATGTTTGCTTTTTGTGTGGAGTTATCGTGTATTATTTGCTTTTAGAAAAGTTTATTGGATTGGAACTTCGAATATCCTGCAATAGTGAATTGTCCAAATTAAAATCTTAAAGGCTTGAATTTATGAAACGAATACAAGAATGAGGATTAGATTGGAGCAAATTTCAAAAGGCAGACGGTCTTCAGACTTATATATAAGTTGTTTAAAATTTTATTTCTTTGCTTTGTTTGATTATTTGTATTTTTCCACAAAATATCTTTTCCGACGTATTGTTTCTAAAAAAGAATTTGAAAATCATTTCCCAATAGAAGATGGCTGATTTACAAGTCAAGGATCATTTTGCTTGAGATTACCTTTACTGAGGTAGATAAAAACAATTCTATGTATTTATTGCAGGGTGCTACGCAAAAATGAGCTAAACAAAAATTCACCGTTACATTTAATCTATAACATGATTCGTATAATTTAAGTAAGTAATCAAATTCAGTGTTGAATGTTCACAACGCATCTTTTTATATGCATTGTAAACATTCAACACTGAATTGCGTTTAAAAAAACCACTTTAATCATGCCGTTGACTAATGTTATTGAACGTGGTATTTAGAAAAATGTATTTGGTGTATAGTCAAAGTTCGCCAATCCAGCATTCTTTACCAAATCTAAATTTAACAAATATACTGAGTGGGAGACATTCTTAATAGAATTGGAATATATTTCAGTGCAATTTATTTTTATTTTTAAATCGGAGTACAGTTGATACTGTTACAAATCTTGTAAATAGTTGTTGTTTTTCCTGCCTTGCATCATTTTCACTAGTTTTATTTTTATCTGGCGACATGTTGCAAAAGTATCTGAAGATATCACCTTTATCACTTGTATACCGGCCTGTAACGTTTTGTAGTTTTTACACTTGCCCTACATTTGATAAGCATGAAGACATTTTCGCGCTGAGTGTGTTTTTTTTTCTTTTTATAGAAATTTCTTGAATGGATTATGGAAGTTATGAATGAACGGGATTTTGCTAGAATATTGTCGAAACTTCGTTCTCGAGTATAAATAGCTGGCCTAGAACACAGTTAGTTGTTTTCAGATTTGATTTCTGGTGACTCGTTTTATTCGCTATTCGCTTGGGCGAATGTTTGTTTTGCTTTTGTAATTTCTTAATTACTGTTCACGTTAGATACGTGGTGCTGAGTTACTGTTGAGAGTACAGTGTACTGTTTGCTACCTAATTGTTGGATGTTTAGCAATTGTTTCCTGCTCCTATTTTAAATACGTGTACATACTTGTAAATAAATTTATAGTTACTTCTTCAAGATTGGAATGCTCATTTAAAGAAAATTGAAGGTGCTACGGACTCGTTACAATTTTGGCGCCCAACGTGGGGCATCTTCAAGGACTTTCTTGGAATTATCTGTGAACTTGGACTTTTCTTCCTGAGGACTTTTTTTGACTTCGGAATTTTATGGTGATTACTCGAGCAATGGAGGAACAACTAAAACAACTCCTTGACGCGATCAACGCTGTTATAAGTGACATGACTGCGAATCAAGAACAATTAAAAAATGATCTGGCTAATAATCAAAAAACAATTAAAGAATGAGCTGGCTACTAATCAAGAACAATTAAAAAATGATCTGGCTACTAATCAAGAACAATTAAAGAGTGATTTAACAGCTAGCATAACTTCAAGTCAAGAAGGAATTAAGAGCGATCTAACGTCAATGAAAAGTTTGAAGGAAACTAAATTTACCTATATGGAAAATAAAGTGGAGGCTCTGGAAGATCGAATCACCACAGTAGAGAACCACGTGGAAAAGAAAATTAAAGAACTTGAATCGAAATTATCAGCATCCTGCAACAACTCAAGTGACTGTGTAGCTGCAGGTGGAACTTCTCGTCCATCCATCAAACCGGCCACGTTTGACGGGAAGACCTCGTGGAATATTTACAAGAAGCAGTTCCTCATCGTAGCAGAAGCTAACTCCTGGGACTCTTCCACGAAAGCCTGTCACCTTGCAGCCTCGCTGAGAGAGGATGTAGCTGACATACTACAGACCTTCCCAGAGGACATCGTGACTTCAAAGCATTATCATCGGCCTTGGAGCTTCGCTTTGGCGAAGCATGCAAAACAGAATTCAGCCAACTCCAGCTGAAATCCCGATTCCAGAAGGCTGGAGAGACTTTGCAAGTTTTTGCAGCAGACGTTGAGAGGCTTTCCCATCTCGCCTTCTCGAACTGTCCTTCGGATGTTCGCGATAGCCTGGCCCTGAACTACTTCATAGACGGAGTGCGAAGTCCAGAAGTTCAGACGGCTCTCCGGATGGCGGACATCAAAGATCTTAAATCCGGTCTGGCCTACGCAATGAAGTTCGAGGCTGCACAGCAAAATGACTGCGAAATGATTGTGGACACAGGAGCCAACGTTACCATCATTAGGACTGATGTGGATCATCAATTTGGACTCAAGATCTTATGGACGCCACCCTGCGTTACTCTCCAAACTGTGACAGGTGACAAAATCGAGATTGAAGGAAAAGTGAACTTAGAAATAATGTCCGGGAGTGCCACTTACCATCACACGGCATTCGTCGCTGACATTACAGATCCTTTTATTCTCGGACTGGACTTTTTGAGAAAATTTGATTTTTCTATCCACTTTAAAAATAATGAGCTTCACTCGATGAGCTGAGACATAGCAATTTTCAATGCTGAAAATAACTTAAAATCCGCTCATCAAATAATAACCCAAACAGATTTATTGATTCCCTCTAGATCAGAAGTACTAATACCTGGCTCCCTCAAGGAAAACAACAGCTTTAAATTCGGCCTCATTGAATATCCTAACCAGAATAATAGCCCAAAAGGAGTACTGGTGGCCTCTACGCTTGTGGACCTTTCAAGGAATGCAGTTCCTGTGAGAGTCGCCAATGTAAGTGAAAGACCGAGGAATATTAAAAAAGGAGAAGTGTTGGCAACTTGTACTCCCGTAAACTGCATCATCAGAAGAATTGATTCCTCCGAGACTGTGTCTTCTGAGTCCTTGACTTCGAAATTAATTGGGAGTGTACCATTATCGAAGGATCAAAGATACGCTGCGGAGAAATTGGTGGACAACTTCAAGCAGGTGTTCTCATCTACATCCGAAGATGTTGGTCGCACGAGTTTAACGCAGCATAGGATCGACACTGGAGATCATCCCCCTATCAAGCTGACGACTACCGTTCGCCAAGAAGGAAGAGGTTGAGATCCTCGTAAAAGAGATGCAGGAGAATAACGTCATCGAACCCTCATCCAGTCCTTGGGCATCCCCTATCGTCTTGGTCCGAAAGAAAGACGGCTCCATCAGATTTTGTGTTGATTACCGACGCCTGAATGACATCACCAAGAAGTAGTTACCCTCTTCCACGGATCGATGACACTCTGGACACCCTTTCCGGACACAAGTGGTTTTCGACCCTGGATTTAAAGAGCGGCTACTGGCAGGTGGAGATACACAACGACGACCGAGAGAAGACGGCGTTTACAACCGGACAAGGCTTGTGGCAGTTTAAAGTTATGCCCTTCGGCCTCTGCAATGCACCAGCCACATTCGAGCGTCTTATGGAATCAGTGTTACGAGGACTCTCTTATGAATCCTGTCTTGTCTACTTGGACGACATCATCATCATAGGACGCAGTTTTGAGGAACATTTGGCTAATCTTAGGAAGGTGCTGCAAAAGCATAAGGAAGCCAACCTGAAGTTAAGCCCGTACAAATGTAATTTGTTCCACCGTGAGGTGAACTACCTTGGTCACATTATCTCTTCTGAGGATGTACGAACAGATCCAGATAAGGTTTCCGCATTCAAGAATTGGAGCCGCCCCGAAAATGTCCATTAGCTGCGAAGCTTCCTGGGGCTCTGCACGTATTACAGGAAGTTTGTGAAGGGTTTTTCCAACATTGCACGACCTTTGCATAAGCTGACGGAGAGCAAACAAAAATTTGAATGGTCCAAAGAATGCAAGGATGCATTTCTACAACTGAAGGAGGCTTTAACATCAACGCCTATTCTCTCTTATCCTCAGCCTGAAAAATCCTTCATACTTGACACTGATGCGAGCCACGAGAGCGTTGGAGCTGTTTTATCTCAAGAAATAGACGGTAACGAACATGTCATCGCCTACTGGAGCAAATGCTTATCCAAGTCGGAGCGAAATTATTGTGTCACGAGAAAGGAATTGCTCGCCATAGTTAAAGCTGTAGAACATTTCCATCATTACCTCTACGGCCGCAAATTCCTGCTCCGGACCGATCCTGCCTCTTTAACTTGGCTTTTGAATTTCAAGAATCCAGAGGGCCAGGTAGCCAGGTGGATACAGCGGCTCCAGGAATATGACATCGAGATTAAGCACCGAAAAGGTTTGTCACACGGTAATGCTGACGCATTATCAAGAAGACCTTGTTCCGAAAACTGCCATTATTGCTCCCGAATAGAGAAACAGTACGGGACGACAATCCCTACTGCCTGTCAAGTTACTGCTACTTCATCATCTTCAGATCCTGATCCATGGAGTGACGACCAAGTAAGAAAAGATCATCTTGAAGACCCAGACCTAAAGTCTATCATAGAGTTAATGGAAAAAGACAGTCAGTGACCTAGTTGGCAAGACGTTTCTATCTACAGTCCTGCAACGAAAAGATACTGGGCTCTATGGAAATCTCTCCAGTTGCGAAATGGCGTCTTGTACCGGAAAGGGGAATCTGACGATGGTAAAGCATTCAAATGGCAGTTACTCCTTCCCAGATCAAGAATTCCAGACGTTCTAAAGGAATTGCACAGTAGTCCGACTGGAGGACACTTTGGGATCTTGAAAACCCTCCACAAGGTTCGAGAGCGCTTCTTCTGGAGCAAGGCGAAGGATGACGTGGAGAAGTGGTGTCATTCTTTTGACGCCTGTGCTGCCCGTAAAGGACCGAAGAGAAGAAGCCGCGGGAAGCTACATCTTTACAACGTAGGAGCTCCTTTCGAACGAATCGGGATCGACATTCTTGGTCCTCTACTGAAAACTACTGATGGGAACAAATACATCCTCGTTTCCATTGACTATTTCACCAAATGGCCCGAAGCATATTCCATTCCGGATCAAGAAGCTTCCACTGTAGCAGAGACTCTAGTCCAGCATTGGATCTCGAGACATGGGACACCTTTGCAGATCCATTCCGATCAGGAGAGAAACTTCATCTCTGCTGTGTTTAAGGACCTATGTAAAATCCTCAAAATTGAGAAAACTCGAACGACACCACTACACCCACAATCGGACGGCATGGTGGAGAGATTTAACAGGACAATTCTTAATAATCTCTCGCTTATGGTCTCCAAAAATCAACAGGATTGGGTTAAGCGCCATCATTCAGGGCCCGAATGATTGCAAGATCTTCTCGGTTTGGTTTGCCCTGTATGACGTACGTGTTTATTTAAAATTAAAAGAAAAAAAAACATAAAGAATCACATGGAGTAGGTTACATAATATTGAATAGTCTTGGATATATAAATTAACATAGAATAAAAATGAAAACAAACAAGGGAACAAACGATGGGAACAAGGTGGTAAGGAAGTCCAAGCCCTATGGTAAATCTGGAAAAAAAAGCTGCTTGTTTTTGAAAAGAAATTCAATTAGGGATAAGGCGTTATTGTAGGCCTTCTTGTCGACTAAAAGAAAACTTTTCCATTGTGCTCTTAGATTGGTAGAAAGCACTAGATGAAACGCCGACGTGAACCTGCAGTGGAAGAAGAAGTGTTCAAAATCCCCAAATTCACCACAAATGCAGTTGGGAGAGCTGAGGAGAGTTCGTTTGTAGAAGTAGGAATGAGTGAGTCCATGGTTGGTGATTAATTGGCTTATGGAAGAGCTATGGAGTCTGGACAAGGATACCGTCTTGAAAATGTCATGGGTCCAGCGACCTTTGGTTGAAAGGTCCCAGTAAGACTGCCAGTCTTGGAGTAGAAAAGCATTTAAGTCTTTTCTGAGTTGGTCAATTGGGAACGAAGTTATGAGATTGACGGTAGATTTTGTTGCTTCCTTGGCAAGTTGATCTGCAAAATCATTTCCAGTATTATTGGAGTGGCCCTTTATCCATGAAATGGTGACTATGTGGCGGAGATTAATAAGCTTAGATTGCAGTTGGAAAATTGAAGGGGAATTGGGTTCATGGTTGAGGAGGGCTTTGATCGCAGATAAGCTATCAGACCTGATGTGGAATTTATGGTTAGCAAAATTATTTTCAACGTATATAACTTGGATCCAATCAGTAGCAAGATGGATTGCTTGGATTTCGGCCTGAAAAACTGAATTGTTGGGGCGAAGAGTCTTGGAGTTAGAAAATAAAACGTCCGTTTCCTTTAAGGCGACGAAAGCACACGCTGTACCGGCATCGGTTTTAGAGCCGTCTGTATAAATATTGATAGTACGATCATCATTTGATTCAGTGATAGTGAGAGGCAGGATGAATAGGTGAAAATTGGTGTTATAGCTATGTTGGTACCTAGAAGTAAATTCGTAATCTTCGGCTTGAAGGATGTGGTCGTTGATCCCTTAGTTAATGCGGAGTTTTTTAGTTTTGTAAGCGATAGCAGAGTACTTCAATTGGATATGGAGAGGAGGTATACCGGTAAGAATATTAAGCACGTCTGTTGAGACAGTTCGGAAGCACTTAGAAATTTTAAGGAGAAAGGGCCTTTGCATTGAAGATAGTAGCTTGTAGGAAGATTTAGGAATGTTGTCAAACCAGATACCACTTGCATAGTCAATTATCTTTAAGATGACATTTTGGTATAAAAATTTTAAGATGCTTGAAGAAAGGTATCCTTGAAGATTCGAAATTCGACAGAACTTTTGCAGTGCGGAATGGAACTTAGTCCGCAGGTGATAGAGATGCTGGATGAAGTTTAGATTATAATCAAAAACAACGCCCAGGTATTTGAGAGAGTCTTTGAATGGAATAGAGTGTTCGCCAATCTTGATTGTGGGAGCCCTTTTAAGTCTGATGGAATGGTTATATTTAATGTGGTAAGAGTTGGTTTGTTTGCCGAAAAGAAGGGCTGAGGTCTTGGAGTGTGCTATTGAGAGATTAAGTTTAGAAATCCAAATATTGAAAAGGTTGAAGGAAAATTTCGCAGTGTCTTCGAGACATTTTCTGGTGCTTCCAGAGATGAGGAACGCAATGTCATCTGCGTATGCCTGGACATAAACATTGTGAGGAAACTGGTAGTTCAGGAGAATGTTCGTTAAAATGTTCCATAATAATGGGCTAAGACAGGATCCTTGGGGACATCCTTTCAGAAGGGTATAAGAAGCAGTGTGTCCTGGTGTCCATACTTTAAAATTCCTATTAGTAATAGATTAAAAAATAAGAGAAGTAAAGGTTGGATCAATGTCATATTTTAGAAATTCTTCAAACAGAGTGTGGTATTCAATGGAGTTAAATGCACCAGTGATATCAAAGGTGATAAAGGCAACATAATTACCGTCGGCACTGAGTTCAGTTATTTTGTCCTTGATGCGCTGCAGTGCATCTGTAGTGGATTTCCCTTTCACAAATCCGTATTGTTTCGTGGAGAATCTTGGATTGTTTAAGATACCACTATAAATATTCTGTACGATAATCTTTTCCAATATTTTCCCAAAGCAATTAATCAGAGAAATTGGCCTATAGTTAGTTGCATCAGAAAGATCTTTGCCATCTTTAGGAATAAACACAATCATAGAATTGTTGAAAATGGGAGGGAATAGTTTAAATTTGAGACACGAGTTGAAAATACTAAGGATGAGATCCGGAAAATTATAATAAAGGAAACGAATGATGTTGAAGTCAATACCATCAGGTCCTTCAGCTTTCTTCGTTGGAAACGAGTGGATAATTTTAGAAAGTTGAATGGGGAGGATGTTAGGCGCTTGAGTGTTGTATTCGTTGTTGCTAGATGAGGAAGGAAATTCAAGAGGGTTAGGAGTATCCGTTTTGACGCAGAAATTACTTTTGACGATATTGTCGATATTGTCAAAGGACGACAGGAAGTTATGAGTGGTAATACGGTTAAATCTGGTACGAAGACCTTTGAAGGCAATTCTGAATGGCATACTATAGGGAGCAGTGCAGTTAGCGCAAAACGTCTTCCATGCTTCTAGTTTTGCGTTGACAATATTCTTTCTGTACAGTGCGTTTTCCTTTTTAATTTTGATAAACAGTTCCAGCTTTTCGGGATCATGAGCTCTGTTGTACAGCCTTCGAAGGGCTTTAATCTTTGATTTCTGAGTCTTCAGCTCATTGTTCCACCAGTGAAATTTCAGGTTGTTGGTTTTAATAGTGATGTTCTTAAAACATTTACTCATTGAAGATTGAATTTGTGAGATAAATGCGGAAAGGTAGCTGTTGAAGGAGGCTTTGTCGTGAATAGCGTGGAAAGGGTGAATATTTAACCACTGATGAAATAGGAAGCCGAATTTTTGGTAATGACCATGGGCTGTTTTGAATCGGTTGTAAGGGCTAGTGGGAAGATTGAAGTCGAATCTTGTTCTGATGTAACGGTGGTCACTTTGAGAGTCCTCAGATAAAATGTCCCAATTGGAAATATCTTGGAGTAGAGTAGAGGAGCAGCAAGTAAGATCTGGAAAACCTTTTCTGGTCTCGTCGTAGGAAAGGAAGGTAGGAACTTTGTTGTCGGTGTTAAGGATATTCATAGAGTATTTCGTGAAAACTTCATAGAGTAAGCGGCCACGGGAGTCTGTCAAATTACTTCCCCACACTGTATTTTTACCGTTGAAATCGCCACCTATGAGAACCTTATGATGACAGTAAGTGCGGAGGAAGTTCTCCAAAAGTAAAATGGCAGGGTTGGGGTCCTCGGATGGAGAGATGTACATAGAGATAAAGATAATATCACCTTTTTCGGTGCTTATAGAAAGAGCAATGAAATTTTGCTCCGCGACAATAACTGTAGGGAAAATGTTCTTGTTCGTAATGAAAATAACTGCTTTATTATTGAGCGAACAAAAGGAACTCCACTGAATCTTGAAGGGAATTATACCATTAGTCACGTATGGTTCTTGGCAAAGGACGAGATCGAATGGACAAAGAGTGTAGAGTTCTTGAAGCTGGAGAAGAGCCGGACGGGAATGAGCAAGATTGATTTGGATACAGGATAAAACGGTGGAAAGCGTAGGATTACTCATAGTTGATGTGCCTGATATATTTTTCAACAAAGGAATAGTCTAAGATCCCACCGCAGTTTATCTACACTCATAGCGTACACTCATGACTTATATTTCAAATTAAAGCTGATTTTTTTCTGAACGTGATGCACTATGTCCGCCTATGTAAAAGTGCCCGAAACCTATAGGCAGCCTGGCCTAAACAGGTCACATGAATGTAGTATTTCTACACTCATAGCGTACACTCATGACTCATATATCAAATTGAAGCTAATTTTTTTTGAACGTGGTGCACTAAGGCTGCCTATGTAAAAGTGGCCGCAACCTCTAGGCAGCCTGGCCTGAAGTTCAGGGTCCAAAATTTCAAATGGTCATAAAAGACGGAAAAATCGGTCGATTCTTTTGCATTTTTTACTAAAATTATTCTTAATGTGAGTACTTTTTCGAAAAAAATTGATGAACTTAAATTTCAAAAATTGCCGATAGGGGCGCTTTAGACTTTGGAGCTAAAAACAACTACTTTTTACCGTTTGTTTTCATATTTTCGTAATTGATTCAAAGAGTTAAAACTCTAACTTAAATTTTGAGCCCAAAATATCAACTAATTTTCGGTTTTTAGCAATACTCGGACCAAACGTCAAAAATTGTGTTTTTCTGCTTTTCAACTAGTCCTTTCATGTAAAAAAATTATTAAAATCACCTGATAATGTTAAAATAAAATCAGATGAACCCTTTCGTAACTAAAAAAAAAGAAAAAATAAATTTTTTTTCCAACATTTTTTAGAAAGAAATTTTGTATTTTACAACTCAGAAAGTGTGCATTTAATTTTATTTTCACATTATTAGTATCGCCAGAGGATTTTAATAATCTTTTTTACATGAAAGGGCAAGTTAAAAAGCAGAAAAACACATTTTTTGACGTTTGGTCCGAATATTGCTAAAAACCGGAAATTAGTTGATATTTTGGGCTCAAAATTTAAGTTAGAGTTTGAACTTTTTGAATCAATTACGAAAATACGAAAAAAACGGTAAAAAGTAGTTGTTTTTAGCTGCAAAGTCTAAAGCGCCCCTATCGGCAATTTTTGAAATTTAAGTTCATGAATTTTTTTTCGAAAAAGTACTCACATTAAGAATGATTTTAGTAAAAAAAGCGAAAGAATCGATCAATTTTTCCGTCTTTTATAACCATTTGAAATTTTGGACCCTAAACTTTAGGCCAGGCTGCCTAGAGGTTGCGGTTACTTTTACATAGGCAGCCTTAGTGCACCACGTTCA
The DNA here is from genome assembly GCA_038373865.1 of Uloborus plumipes. Taxonomy (NCBI): domain Eukaryota; kingdom Metazoa; phylum Arthropoda; class Arachnida; order Araneae; family Uloboridae; genus Uloborus; species Uloborus plumipes. The sequence continues at coordinate 33,623 of JAXGGA010002327.1, read as the reverse complement.
GAAAAAAATTAGCTTCAATTTGATATATGAGTCATGAGTGTACGCTATGAGTGTAGAAATACTACATTCATGTGACCTGTTTAGGCCAGGCTGCCTATGGGTTTCGGGCACTTTTGCATAGGCGGACATAGTGCATCACGTTCAGAAAAAAATCAGCTTTAATTTAACATATACGTGATGAGTGTACGCTATGAGTGTAGATAAACTGCGGTGGGATCTTAGACTAGAAGCAAAGACTGGACATTTTGTATCGTAAGCTGGGTGGTCATAGACCATTTTCTTGGCATTGAAGCAGTTAACGCAGGAAATATGGGAGGAAGAACAGTCACTAGAATTGTGATGCAATCCACAATGAGCACATGAAGGCTTGAGTTCTTTACATTGCTGGTAAGAGTGACCAAAGCGTTGACAAAATGTGCATCTTTTGACGCCATATGTTTCACGGATCTTGTAGGTTTCAAAACCATTCTGTAAGAACTCGCACTGCATGAGATGGTTGAAAATACTCGCTTCACAGGCAAGAATGTAGTTAATTCGGTTGTAGTTACAATGTTGTTTTGCTATAATTTTATAGGAAGCGTCTCCAATGAAGTCTTGAAAGACAAGGTGCGAAAGGTCATCTTCCGTCAAAGAGTCAGGTACACCTCTGATGATGACACGAGGGGAGGTACTTTTTGGATTTTTGGTCCTGATTTTGGACTTTATCTCCGGTATCTCATGAAGTAAATTTTCGAGCCTTAACTTGTCCTCCAGTGAATTAAAATCGATGGCTAGACCACCATGTCTGATATGCCTAGATGAAGAAATGGGGATGTTGTGTCTCCTTGGATCAAGGCGTTGATGAAGAAACGATTTAAGTTTAAAAGAACTCGAAACTGAATCTGCTGGGTATATTAAAAGCGTGTGCTTCTTTTTATGAATCTTTGCACTATCGGCATAGCAATCTTTGTCTTCATTTTCGCAAATAATATCTTCTGCCAGTTCGTAAACGGATGATTGTTCATCAGAGAAGGAAGAACTCATCTCTGCCGCATGAGAGTCGGGGGAATGATCCTGGTTGATAGTATGCGAATTAACTAGACCATTCATTGATTCTTTGTTGGATTCAGGGAACTTTTGCCTTTCAATTAGTTCATCAATAATACCTGAGGTGATTTTTCTAAGTTCAGGGTTGAAGAGAAAAATATCACTGTTTTTTCCTTTGGCATTAACAAAAAGTTTCAGGAAATAAAGTAGTTGGCTGGATGAATGCGAAATAGATGGAAACAGTGCTTCTTTGGGCAACTTGCAATTGAGAAGATCCGACATGGGAGTGTCAGTGAAGGAGTGACCTTTTGGGGCAAAGGGTTCCTTTTCAGAGCACGATTCCGAGTAAAGGGAAGTAAGTGGAGGAGTATGAACCTGATCTGAGATTTTGTTTGTGGATTCGATGTGAGAGGGAGGAGAAGTTTTTCTTGTATTGACTTTTCCTAAAGAGGTAAGATTACTAGCAAAAATTTGAGTACCTTGTTGAGAATGGAGAATTCTTTTGGATTTCCGGGTAGTGGGTTCGGATGAGGTCGTCTTATGACTCTTAACTGAAGACGAATGAGAAGGAGCCATTTCGGAGTTTAAAAGTTAGATGAAAGTCATGAAGATCCTCAGAACTAACAAATGATAATTGCGGGCAGGTTTGAGTTTTGCTTTGCTTCGGAGACTTGAAAATCTCAAATGCACCTTGTTTTACTTCGTCATGGGAATTCGCCTTTTGGCACTCTCAATCGACCCAATACCTTGGTATTATGAATTAAAAAAATCCTCTTCTTTACTGTACAACAGGATTGGGACAAGAAACTTCCTCTGTTCCTGCTGGCCTACCGCAGTGCTGTCCACGAGACCACCGGATATTCCCCATCACAGATGCTCTTCGGCCGAGTGCTTCGGCTGCCTTGTGATCTCGTCTTCGGTCTCCCTCCAGATACGTCTTCATCGCCTGAGGAGTACATCCAGGATCTCCAGGCCCGGTTGGAAGACGTTCATCACTTCGCACGGGAGCGAATCAACATCGCGACGGAGAAGATGAAGACCCGATACGACACAAGGTCCACTGGCCATGACTTACAAGAAGGCGACAAGGTGTGGCTATGGAATCCCATCCGACGTAAAGGTCTATCGCCCAAATTGCAGTCGCATTGGGATGGACCCTACACAGTCCTCCACCGGCTGAACGACGTCGTAGTGAGGATCCAGAAGTCATCACATTCCAAACCTAGGGTTGTACATTATGATCGGCTAGCCCCATACTATAGCCATAGTTCGTAAAGTAAATATAAAGCTACCATGGTAATTTGTTTGTAAATTTTGTAAATAACTTTTGCCTTTAATTGTCTGTAATATTACTTCATCAATGTTATTATTTCTTTCATGTTCTCATTGTTATTGTTTATCATGTTTATGATTGGTCATCATGTAATGTGTGCACCTGTAAATTTTGCCTTGCTTCCTTTCTGGGGATTGTACTGCCCGGGACGTGCAGTCCTTGGGAAGGGGGCAATGTTACAAATCTTGTAAATAGTTGTTGTTTTTTCTGCCTTGCATCATTTTCCCTAGTTTTGGTTTTATCTGGCGACATGTTGCAAAAGTATCTGAAGATATCACCTTTATCACGTGTGTACCGGCCCTGTAACGTTTTGTAGTTTTTACACTTGCCCTACAATTGATAAGCATGAAGACATTTTCGCGCTGAGTGTGTTTTTTTTTTCTTTTTATAGAAATTTCTTGAATGGATTATGGAAGTTATGAATGAACGGGATTTTGCTAGAATATTGTCGAAACTTCGTTCTCGAGTATAAATAGCTGGCCTTGAACACAGTTAGTTGTTTTCAGATTTGATTTCTGGCGACTCGTTTTATTCGCTATTCGCTTGGGCGAATGTTTGTTTTGCTTTTGTAATTTCTTAATTACTGTTCACGTTAGATACGTGGTGCTGAGTTACTGTTGAGAGTACAGTGTACTGTTTACTACCTAATTGCTGGATGTTTAGCAATTGTTTCCTGCTCCTATTTTAAATACATGTACATACTTGTAAATAAATTTATAGTTACTTCTTCAAGATTGAAATGCTCATTTAAAGAAAGTTGAAGGTGCTACGGACTGGTTACAATACATATTTTAGTAACCAGTCAGGCAACTGAAACATTTTTTTCTGAATTGAAATGTTTCGAATTGGTAGTGGGAATTTGAAGTGTAATAATAGGCTGAAATACCTTATGGATTCGTACAAAGGTTGCCTCGGCAAATTCTTTCTTGAATGGGAATTAAATGACCAAAAGGTATGAAAATTATCTTCAGTTTAGTACTATTGATTTACGGACCAAACTTTTGCTTCAAACACTGTTAAATTATGAATTGCCTCCTTGACAAGAGGGTCAGAGGAATCTGACTGCGGATGGGAAGGTTTCAGGTTCGAGTTCAGACTCGGGCCTGAATGTACTTTCTCTATCCTCTCCTTGCTTTGTGTTAATGGGGGTTGTGCTGAAAATAGTTTCCCACCCTAAATGGCTCCCTAACTTCCATTGATACCCTTCATCCGGTTAAGCCAGAAATGGCAGGTACGGAAGGTATCATTGGTTAAAATAAAATAAAATAAATGGGTTCTTATGGCATGTTTTTACTGTTGAAGTTAGACTTCACACCAAATTATAGTACAGTTGGAAAAAATGAAACAGCGCACCCCAAATTGACAGCCTAGCTGGCACAAGATAACAACAACTGATGAATTAAATTTATTTACATGGCGGCTAACAATTGTTACACATCATTACATTTTTCTTTAGGGGGAGGGGGGCGACTTCAGAAAATCGTTCGGAAAGGTATTAATTTAATTCGTTGCCAAATGATAAAAGACTACTGTCCGTCCTTGAAAACCGCTCTACGAGAGTAGATTGGTTGTGGGTGATAACTTTTCGAAATTTTCAATTTAAAACTTACATTTGCTATATCCTTTTGACATATTCAACTAAACGGTGTATTTGAAATTAGCTTCGTTATACATTGTTTTAATACGGCTCAAAATGCTTTTTATTATTCTTCTCCTATTGTTATCTTACATAAACTCCTATTTTGGTAAGATCAGAGGAGATCTGACGCATGCGGAAAGGTTTTACCAAACAAGATCGCACAGTAATTATGATTTGGGCGCCCGTCACCTATCTGTTAGTATGGTTGTCCTTTTTACACTAATAGCATTTGAAGTTCTATTTTGTCTTGCAATAAACTAGAGTATAAAAATTGTTAACAGCATTTAGATGAAAAATGTCAAGGCTTTTTGAGCCTTGAAGAAAAATTCTGTGCACTTTTTTTCTTAGTGGAATTTAACTAACTTTCTCCATCGTAACGCAAAATGAAAAATGCTAAAGGGGAATTGACTTAGAGACTTCTTAGAAATTCTGATATTATTAAAAGAAAGCTTTCCAATCTCATCCGAACTGTACAAGAAAATATGAAATTTAAAGCATTCAGATTTTAAAACTTTATAAAGAAAGCGTAAGCGAAAAATGTCGTAAGATCTAGTCTTCTAAAAGCGAGATATTTTGTGCGACAGAGCGTGGCATTAAATTTTAAAACTGTCGCTTCTTAAGAAAATAAATGAAAGAATTTTACGGTTGCATAAAAAAAATCTTATTCATTTCATCCCCCCCTACAAGGCATAAAGACTAAAAAAATTAATCATCTTTTTTTTCCCTTACGAACATAAGCAAATGTATTAAAAATAAATAACGCTCTGTTAAAGTATTTATATTGTACATATAAAAACTCACTAAAATAGTAAAACTACTCATTTTTCTTTGTAGAAAAACTGAACAATACTACAGTGCTAAGCGCAAAAGTGGTATCTGCATTCGAGCTCAAACTGAGATATTACTCTTTAAAGTTTTGCGCCATCATCTATTTGATTCACATGAAACTTTTTCAGAATTTTTTAAAAAAATATTTTCCGTTTTCAAATGACCATTCAGTTTTGTATTTAGGTTAAGTACGTCACGAAGAGCCACTTAATGGCGATAACTCAATTTCTTTAAAAAGTGCAGATACGACTTTTGTGCTATTGTGTTGGGCTAGAACCAACAAGTATTAAAGCATTGATGGCTTTAACGCAGGGCAATCGCATCGTGTGAACGGGCCCCAGATAGGAAAAAAAGTCACAATGAAGAAGACAATAAAATAGACAAAGTTAATAAATATGAGAAATTCAGGAAAAAAATATTTTTCAGTTTTTTTCACTGAGCTTTTTTAGTTGTTACAGTACATAACAATAGTTACACTACTACATACGTACAATTGAAAATTGGGCCTTAAATCGATAAAAATCACAATGAATAAGACGATGAAAAAGACACAAAGTTAATAAACATAATAAATACAAGAAAAAAAACATTTTTCATGTCTCTTTACTGAGCTTTTCAGTTGAGGGACTACATATTATACAATTGCAAATGAAATTGACTAAAAAATAAATAAATAAATATATAAATTAAAAAAAAAACAGACAAAATTAATTCAACTTGAACATTTGTAGAAATGAGTAATATATATTTAGCTTAAAATCGGAACATTTACTTAAATTGCCTTCACAAGAGACTTCACAAGTAGAATCATGTTTTAAAAGTAAAAAATTCAGTTTTGCTGGTGAGATTCATATATCCAAGTCCTGTCATTTCTCGAAGGAAAAAATTCAGAGAAAGAGAAAGAGAATGATAACTATTCTGATTAAATTTCTGTGAAATAAAGACGATGTTTTCTCTCACATGACACTGAATAGCTCGGAATCAAATAAAATGACACACAGGCGATTACAATTATACGATTATAGAAAAAATGGCGCAATTGGGATTTTAGAGTTTACGTGACCTTAAAATTACGATCGTAAGTGTGATTTCGGATATCAAAAACATAGCCGATTACGATTACATATATGATACAGAAAAAAACCCGATATGTTTTTCTACAATCGGGATTGTGATATCTAAAGCAGTATGATTGCGATCAAGACTGATTTCAGATGCCATGGACATAACCGAATACAAATACAATTTTGAAACTGAGAAAACGATACCATTGTGATTCTGACTTCTAAGTAGTAAAATTACGATCATGATTATGATTTCAAAGATCATGAAATATAACTAATTACGATTTTAGAATAGTAATTTTGATTTTTAATTATGATAACTAAAAAACAGTAGAAAAAAAATAAAAATCTTAACAAATTCCCTCGATGTATCAGAGTTTTGTTGCCTGTTAAAACATTTTGAAAGTACATAAAAGATGGGCCGAACTTTAAGATGTTCCAGTACACATGCAAACAAATAATTTTCATCAGGGAATGTATGGTTGGAAATAACTCGCAAAGGCACTAGCGCAGTTGGAAACGTGGCTTATGTAAAGGCTAAAGCTCTTTTTTTGGCGCAAGTATCCCGACGAAGATGGGTCCTGTTCACTCACTAGATCATTCATCACTTGATTTCTTTTTGTGGAGGACAGCTGAAGACTCCTATGTATCACACACCCGTTGAATTCCCCGAGAAACTCGTCGCAGACTTTCGGCAACTGAAATGGAGTTTTGCGACATCCGTGGTGTTTTCTAGAATCATCGGAATTCCTCATGAATAATCCCTAGCGGTCATTCTTTGAACATTTATTGGAATCTCTTGTCATTTTTTAATTTGCTTTTTCAACATATTCGTTGTGTGTGTCTTTTTGCATTTCATTATACTGCAAATTTGGCGCTGTCTAGCACCTTTGCGAATTTTTTTGCGACCACGCAACGTGATACTCGTATGTTTGTATGTGTTCTACGAATGATTTAAAGTTCAGCCCACCTTTTATGATTCATCCCGCATGCTGAACCTGAAGCTGCATACATTTTAGGAGTTACCAATTCTCCGCCTGAATAAATAGTAAAAAAAGAACGAAACGCAAAAATGGAAAAATAAATAAATTTTGCAATTGAAAAAAAAATGAATTTATGGAATAAAAATATAAATCAATCAATAAATTTAAAAAATGACAAAAATAAATAAATAAGTAAATGAAACCTTTAACAAATTTAAAGCACATGTAAATCAGAACAAAAATATTCCAAAATTTTTACTTCAGGTCCTCTGACCCCCCCCCCCCCGCCATTTGCTCTCCTCTCATTGTAGTGCATCATGTTGTGACCGTTATTTTTTCTCTCCCGCAATTTTCGGCCAAAAGAGGGGGGTACTTCGTGTGCTCTGTGCCGCCGGAGGTGAACTGCGAGACCATTTTGCTGCCTGAATCCCCTGCCGCACTCCGGACAGAGGAAGGGCTTCTCCCCGCTGTGGATCCTCTCGTGGGTGTTGAGGTGGGTCTTCTGAGAGAATCCCCTGCCGCACGCGCCGCACCGGTGCGGCCTCCCTCCGGTGTGCGTGCGGACGTGCAGCAGGAGATGATCTCTCCGGGTGAAGGCTCTGCCGCACTCGGGGCACACGTGGGGCCGCACACCGGCGTGGATGTCGAGGTGGCTGCGCATGTTATGCGCGCGGGCTGTTGAGCATGCGCGGTGGGGGCAGCGGTGGCGCCTGTCCGGCTCCATGTGCGGGTGGGACTTCCGGTGCCGCTGCATCACTTCCGGAGAGGAGAAGAGACAGTGGCAGATGTCGCACTCCACCCCTAGTGTTTCTCCTGGAACAAGAGAAGAGGTTAGGGACTGAATTCCGAAAAGCAGTAGAGAGCATAGGCCCTCCCCCCCCCCCCAGAAGATGCCAAGCAGTGACATTAGCTTAGAAGAAAATATATGTTTAAAAATTAAAAAAAAAAAAAAATCTGGATCTTGCAGCATCAAACCTCGTGCACTAGGTTCGCACCGCGGGGGCTACGAGAGTGCTATAAGCGCCACTGCTGAAAATCACTCGAGACAATACTGACAGAAAGCCATACGATAGTGCAATGATGGATTTTTTTTTAAAGAGCGGCAATCGAAAGAGCATTATAAAACATGTTTATGGACCCATGCATTTTTGCCCTCGTTATCCCATCCGTCGAAATATGAGGTCTTAAAGTTTGCAGAAATTTTTAGAAGTCGGCACATTTAGCGAGTTTCAGTGCAGGGATCCTTCACTTGATTTGTAGCTATATGTATTGCACATGCAGATGACGAAATAGCATTTTCAATTTTTTGCCAAGTCTTAATGTTTGGAACTTTTCTTAAACTTTTTTGAGATTTTAAGAACTTATATCTCGATAACGGATGGATGAGGGTTGAGGGCACATAATTTTCGGGTCAAAAATTTGTCTTGAGATGCTGAGCAATACCACCACAAAAGTCGTATCTGCAGCTGAGATCAAAATGATGAACTGCTTTTTTAAGTTTCACGCCTCCATGTGTTAAGTAGATTCCACTTTTTATTTTATTTCCCCTTCAAACATGGCCATGAAAAATCGTATATAGGAATTTTTTTATAAACAACCACCTCGTGTCAGTAACCCACCTTTTGACAAGAACGGCAGTTATAGTACCTCTAATTTTGCGTTTAGCACTGCTTATTAACGCTCGATTAAAAGAACAGTTAAGTTTTAAAATTACGATCAGTATCCATGCAAAGGAAGTGATTACATGTTTCACGTACTTAAACGCATCTCAGATCCATTGAGATGGAAAAGTTGTAAGAGATTTATAGTGCAGGAACATTATTTGTAACGATTAACGGATTAAAAATATCGCACGCAAACATTTTAGTTAAATAGCAAACATAGTTTCAATTAACTAATTGATTTAAATTATTTTGCTTTTCGAATTGAAAATATGTATTCTTTAGAAGAATATTTTCTGAACTAGCAGCGCAAGAATAATGAATTTGCTGTGGTATTTTATTAAATGTAGAGGTACCGTTACGCATACTGTTGAAAACTGAACTCAGCGGCGAAACAGCCTATGATAGTCAAAGCCAACTATCCCCATCTCATTTTTCGAGACCGAGGACTCTGGGGTGAAAAGCAGATTTTCTAGTTAGCTGCCCATTATTTTCCAGGAACACTTTTATAGCGTAGCTTCATACTCCAAACTTTCTATGCGACTTTTGGAATGCTTGTTTAAAATATTACATGCTAAAGCGCATACTTTCAAACAACCATGTCTGAACTTCTCGTTGAATTGTTTCACCGGAGAAGACGCTAAGAGAAGTTTCTTTTGACTATCTTGTATTTTGAACTAAATCTCTGTGATGTACTGAAAGTTTTTAAGAAATTATCCATTTTGTTAAAAAAATTTTAAATTTCATTCTTACCATTCTTTCTCTTCCTTTTACTGCTCCTTTTCAAATCATTAGGTATTATTTTTGGCTTCTTTGTATCAGCTGCTACAAAGTACACATTAATTAATTTGCAAAATTTTACTTTGTAACTTTCAATGATACAGTGGAAACGATGACAATATGTACGAATTACTACTCTTTCAATTTTTAATGAAAACGCGTGAGTTTTGGGCAGTTCCATGCAAAAAGAGCTTCCGTGTACAAGTGAGAAACAATTTTGAAGAAGATACTCTAACGCAAGGGTTCTCAAACTTTTTAAGCAGCGGACCCCTTTCATGAATCAAAGTTCGGAGCGGACCCCTGTCGTTAGAGAAAGTGCAAAGATAATTTTTGTTCGTAGTGAATTAAACTTTAAATAAAACAACTAGTAGCATATGTAGGAGTTTATTCCAGTGGGAGATTCATTTTTTCTCACCCAATTGTGAACATTGTTTGCTCCCCCCCCCCCCCCCCCCGCTCCCACAAAGTAAATGAAGTTGAAAATTTAACTTAAACCAGACCTGAGCTAGATTTCTTGACGGTCACTTCAGCGGGAGTAAAACAAATTTCGTAATTTCAATTTTACAATCATAAATATTCGAATTTATTTTTTGTCAGTAAAAAGAAGTTCATATTTACTAATATATCTTTCGTAATCTCTACTAATAATAAAGCTGAAAGTGGATCTGTCTGTCCTTCTTTCCTTCCTTCCTTCTGTCTGTCTGTTACGCGCGTAGCGCCAAAACAGCTCGGTCGATTTTCATGCCACTTGGCACAAAATTAGTTTGTAGCATGTAGTTTTGCACCTCGAAGCGATTTTTCGAAAATTCCATTTCGTTCTTTTTCTATTCGAATTCTTAGCGGAAATTCGATAAAATAGGGAAGAAATATTTCACACACATTTTCAAGTCTTATGTCATTTGAAAGCTTGAAATTTTCTGCATAAAATGAAGTTTTTTCGAAGTTTCTACGATCATCAGGAGAGCTGTAATAATTGTTTTTAGAATCCCGAAATTTAAGGCTTACCTTCAGTAAAGCAAGCCAAACGTTTCTAAAATGGTTGAGCTCTAGAATAAAATTTGTTTGAAAAGAGAGATAAAATGAATTATTTTATCAACGGAAATCAACTTTTCATGTTGTTACTATGGTTACGTGTTCATACTTATTTTTGTTTCGTTCTTTTTCCAGGGTTGCCAGCGTCAATCTTCGTAGGCTACGGCCAGACGTAGTATTTTTGATTCTACGGTAGTATTTTTTCGGCCCAAATAAGGAGCGTAGTATTTTTCTAGCAACCCTGTTTCCAATATACTAATGACTTAATTAAAAGATTTGGCGGATTTTTTTTTTTTTTTTCATTTTCATAGATTTCGCATTTCAGCAACATTGATTTTGGCAACGTTTGGAAACAGTAGTATTTTGTAATATTTTTTTTAGAGGAGGCGTAGTATTTTTTTGTTCCAATTCTCTGGCAACCCTGTCTTTTTCCCGGTGAAGATGCTTTGGGACCCTGCTTGGCGCGTTTTCAAAAAGTCAACTACGCAAAATAGCTAGGGTTACCACGCTTGACGCGCCTATCGTTCATTTAGCGAGAAAAGGGTACTAAAGCACAGATTAACGAAATATCGTATCAATTGCGATATTGCATCGTTTTTTTAAAGTGTTTCATTTCGGAAAATGTATTGTTATGTTTTTTAAGCTAGGAAAGAAAACTTTCTTCTTCTTTTAAACTTTGGTAAGATTTCTGTTGGTTCCTGTTATCAACAAAATTGTTCTTATTTTCCCTTTTGGCTTATTTTTGTCCATCTCCCTTGGGGTTGCATTCGAATATTCCAAGGGGGTGTTTTACCCCATTTATCGGGTAAATCAGTGTTTTCAATGCAAGGTGATATGAATTGGTTAACAAAAGTGATATGAATTGGCGCGACCACTTGGCGATACATCGCCAAGCTTTTGATCGCCAAGTATTTGACGCCAAATAGGCGAAAAAAAAATTTTTTTTTATTTATTTAGGTTCAATTTGGCGCTGTTGGCGATATTTTGCGAAAAATCCACTGAATGATGTTAAAATCGACGATATTTAGGAGATTAATCATTGTAAAACATTTTTTTGCATTGTTTCGTAGCAAACTAGGGATACAAATGTTTGAATTGTTATCTTGCTCACTCCAAGCACTATTTTAGCACTTAAGGCATCTACTAAGAAATTTACACGTAAAATTAAGTAGTGTGGGGTCCATATCAGATCTTTATATCACTTTGAAGGAATTATAGTTGAATAAAACTAAAATAGAGCATTTTTTCTGCTATATCAATTATTTTACAAATGAACTTTTAATTTTATACCACGGGCAAAGCCGTGCGGGTACCGCTAGTAAAGACCATAAATTAAACTGCACTTTTACATTTGTAATATGAACCTAGTTTAAGTGCATAAATTTTTGCCTGTACCTTAAAATAAAAAAAAAATAATTTAAAAATAACGCTATTTTGTACGATTTGTGGCGATGTTAGAGCAGTTTTTGGGGCACCCACTCCCAGAAAATTTTAAAATTTTAAACCTTAAAAACGTGCCAGTAGGCCTTTTTTTAGACATATTAGGAGGAGCAATAGGTCCAAGATAGCACATCCGACGATTTTTCAAAATCCTTGCTTTAAAAATTCTCTTTTGAAAGATCTTTTTGTTAACAATTAGATTAAATGGGGTATGAGGATAATCTGCCGGATTTTTTTTTTAATTTTTAATTGAAGTTTCAATGAATAATTTCTTGCAATTTGCAAAATTACAGCTTTTCAAACGCACTTTTAGAGATCGGTTATGTTAGGAAAGAGGGATATTCGTGCGCTCCACAAATTTTTTAGATATGGAAGCATTATAAACGTAGGAATCTGCCATTTGGGTAACGAAAGGGTGCAAGGAAAGATCCCCGGATATTTTTGAAAATTAAAATTTACAATTTCAAACGTAGACTAACCTTGATGATATTAAGGAAAGTGGAGGTCAGTAACTGTTCCCCAGAAATTTTTCGAAATTATAGTTGTAAGAGCACTAATCCATACGATCAACGGTGAATTCATGTGGGAGTGAAGTTTCGGGGACCGTCTCCGGTAAAGTTCTTAAAATTGAAGTCTTAAAAGTATCTTGGAAGGTAGTTTCCAATTCTTAGCCTGAAGCTGTGTCAATCAAATATCCATATTAACATGTCAATCAAATATTCATATTAACATGATGACAGACAGTACGATTTTTTCAGAGCAGAAAACGGTTTGACCGCATGACCTTGCAGCAACCTGTCTCAAAATATTGAGTGTGGCATAAAGGGCAACTGCACACTTCGCAAAGGAAAACTCTGGTTTTCAAAAGCAAAAAAGTAATTTTAAAGCTTTAAAACCCTTTTTTTTTTCGTGATTCACCGCGGACCCCCGACTAAAGCTTGGCGGACCGCTAAGGGGTCCGCGGACCACAGTTTGGGAAGCCCTGCTCTAACGGTTTTGTCGAATACTTAACTTTGTCGGATGTTTGTGCATTCATAAGCTCACAATTTTTCTGCATTGAAAAAAACGTTCCTTGTAACGTCGAAACACGTGTCTGCTGTATCCCTGCGTTTTTGTACTTCTTTAACGTTGTATTTTATTGTACATTTTTTGCACAACGGTATTTATATACTTCATACTCTTACGAGACCGTTGCACCTTTAAATAGGGATGGACCGGATAGTGATTTTGCCGGATACCGGATATCCGGCGACTCATTACGAGTCGGATACCGGATATCCGGAATTGTGTCGCCGGATGTCCTGCGGATATCCGGCATTTCAATTACATTGCATGTCCCCTTATTTTTAGCCTACTTTCTCATTAAAAATAAAAGAAAGACGAAAAAAGCATTAAAAATGGCTTAATGCATCTAAAAACATCGCCAAGTCCAAAAAAAGTCAAAAAGAAATAAAAAAGTTTAATAAATATTGAAAAACTAAAAATTGGAAAGTAGGGTATTGAGATGGGGAATTTGTGTGTGTGTCTGTCTGTCCCCCCCCCCCCCCCCAATAGCTTTTTAATGAACATTCCGATTTGAACAAACATTTTTTTGTTGGAAAGATCTCGGCAAGTACAGCTCATTCCCATATTTGATTTTTCGATTTGAATAATTTTTGGTTCAACTTTGAGCCGTTCAAACAACCTGTCCCACAATACTAACTTTTTAATGAACAGTCCGATTTAAACAAACTTTTCTTTGTTTGAAAGATCTTATCAAGGATGCTTCATTCCTGTATTTACATTTTCGATTTGAATAATTTTTCATTTAACATTGAACCGCTCGAACAAGCTGTCACCCCTAATAACTTTTGAGTGAACAGTCCGAGTCAAACAAATTTTTTTTCTTGGTCGAAGGATCTCAGAAAGGATACTTCATTACCGTATTTAAATTTTCCATTTGAACATTTTTTTGTTCAACATTGAGCCGTTCAAGCAACCTTTCCCTACCTAATAACTTTTGAGTGAACAGTCCGACGGGTTTAAACTTTTTTTTGTTTGAAAGATCTCGGAGAGGCTCATTCCCATACTTCGCTTTTTGATTTGAACCATTTTTCGTTCAATATTGAACCGTTCAGAAAGAAAAATTTAACATTAGCGCCTACGGGGAATTTAAGTTGAATGTTGATCCTGAACTTAAAGTCGGATTTCCTTCAAACTAACTTTGTAAGAAAATGGTTTTGATAAATAATGTTTGTAAAGTACTTTCCTGAATAATCTTCTGTGAGGACTCTGATTCCGACTCCGACTCTGCAAACATGGCGGAAATGCAGGCTCAGAAAAAAAATGACTGTCTGTGCAGACGATTTTTTGTTTATTTATTTATTTGTTTTGTTATTATTATTATCTCTTCTTTTTTTGGCAGACGATTTTTTTTGTAACAAAATTTTTTCATTCACAAGAGCATTTTATTCTTTATTTATATTTAACAACTGGCAACTGATTAAAAATGAGATTATTTTATTAACGAAGGAGTTTTTTTCTTTCTTTATTAAAATGTGTTTCAAATTCCTTCTTTGTACTTTTATTTATTTATTATTATTATTTTTAAACGCTTGAGGAATTTTTCTACGGAAGAACTATAACAGTTACTTTCTCTAAAAGGTGCGACAAAATTTTATTTATTCGTTTATTTACTTTTTACGTGTCCATTTCATCTGATGAGATTGGTATATTTTGCATTCAGAAATCAGCTTTAAATGCTAAAAAGGTATGGGTGACATAATTTTAAGTCTCAGATAATCAAGAGAATATTGATCAGATGCTAGAATGCCGATGTCGATGTACGGGAAAGTAGGCTCGTTTAGTTCTTGACAGAACTTCTTGGTATGTAATGCAGCTTCAAAACAATAAATCAAAGTTGTGTTTTTCCAAGATTTTTTTGTTTACATACATAAAAATCAGCAGAAAGGGTGTCAGAAGCATTTCTTGTGCTGTGCATTGCAAATGATTTTGTTGTTGCATTTTAAGTCCTAGCAATTTGAAGCTGGGGCAGATCATTTTTTACTTCTTTTGCCAAAGGTTTTTTTTTTTTTTTGAGTCCTTTATAAATGGCTTATGCCTAAATAAGTAATACTTGGTTACACACAATTAGATAGAGAACAAACAAATAAGTACAATTAATTGGTGGTAAATATTGAAATTAATTACCAAAATTCTGAAGTATCGGGACTGATTTGTACCATTTTCGCTGAAATGACCGATATATTATTATTATTAAAAATTATTCTAAACATGTCCACTTTAAAAAATAAATTAATAAACTTACATCTAAATAATTAACTTAAAGTTTTACTTAAATTCCAAAAAACAAAATACACTTTCTAAAGATGCAAATTAACATCTTAAATACAGTCGAGTCTCAAGAGCTCATAGTCCCAAAGGACCCGCTCAAAGCTTAGAGTTATTGATAGTTCGAGTTACAAGCAGTTCTTACCGTCTTTTCAAGAATTTGGGACCAAATGAAAATTCTGAAATAAAGGTATATTTGAGTTTATAAAGCTTTAATTTTTCGAGACTCGATTAAATGTTATTGAGGGTCATGCTCAACATGTTCTCGAGGAGTTACGGAGTGGCATGACAGACGTGAACAAATTCTAATAGCAGAGAAATATCTTTTCTGAAAGGAAGGGATTACAAAAAGAAAGAACGAAACCAAGTGCAAGATTCAAAATTTCTTTACGCACATTCAAACTCTCCTTCAAAAAAAAAAAAGCATGGCTAAGTTGCGACGATTCATGGGGACAGATGTTTACATTATCTAAAAGAACACTTTCGCCAATGTTAGATAACTCATTTATTGTATGTTACTTTCAATTAAAATAAAGCAATAATAGTGGCAAAGTAAAATATATCTAACTAGCCGGGTACCCGGCCCTGCCCGGGTTTCTGCTGAGTATAGTGTTTTAGTGACACTCGTTCATGAATTTTTCAACATTAAAGTGCATATCTATATACATAATGGCTACTTCTGTAAGCAACGGTAATTTTTTCTGTCTGGACAAACTAAAAAAACTGTATTACACACCGCAAATACAAATGCAAGCTACAAATAATGTTTAGGTAAATCGGAAATGTTATAAGCTTGGTACAGGGTGCGGCGGAGAAACTTGCAGACTTGAAAAGTATATCATGTAGCAGTTTACTACTTTTTATAAGATATGGTACCCATTCTGAATTTTTATATTAGTTAGATTTAAAAACTACATCGGGAAGAATGACGGCCCCTGTTAATGATGCACTCATGTACCCTAGATTTGTTGCACTCTTTCGAGCATATCGAGTGGGATGTTGGTGATAGTAAGCCGGATATTGTTCTTCAGGCGTTGCAGGGTCCGGGGCTTGTCGTTGTAAACGATCGATTTGAGATACCCCCATAAAAATAGTCACGGCGTGTTAAATCGGGGGAGCGGGCTGGCCACGGTACGTCACCTTTCAAGGAGACGTTATCACTTAACTGGTGAACCACATCAAGTTTGTAGGGATGAAACTGGAGTTCGTCGTGAAGAATTCGTCTCAGTGTCCAATCAAAAATACCCAAAGCAGCAGCGTGTTTACGGACCGAACGCCTGGGAGAGCGCAAAAAAGACTTCCTCACTTTTTCGACGTTTTCTAGGATTCTGGGAATCCGTTGACCTCCTGGGCCTCTTTTTGCCACACCCCAACTTTCCCTGAATGTTTTCACCCACAAAGCAGTCGATTCCCAGCCAGGAATGGGAACAACGCGCTGAATTTTGAACCGAGTTCAGAAGGCACGTTGAGTGGCGACCACCGACAGATTATTTGAAAAGTAAGATTCGGCGGCGAACGCTCGTTGTTCCTTCGTCCAACGCATGGCGACAACTAAACTATAAAATAACAAAACTTCAGGACCTTCTCTTTAAAATGAGACTCTTCCCACTCCTTTCTGACCACTTCTTGCTAATTAGCATCCAATTAAAATCAGCAATTTTCTTTGTCGCACCCTGTAAAATCAATCGCACTGGAGTCAAGTATTTCCAAACATGGAACTACTTTGATATATGCCCCAAATCGGAAATTTGGCGACTTTTTATTGTCGCCAAGAAAAATATCTGTTTTTGTTGTTGCCACAAAAAATTTGTTGCTACAAAACTTTAAAAAAAAAAACTCAAAAAATAGTACAAAACTCAAGAAAATACTAAATTTGGCAACAGCAAAAACCTAAAAGCTGGAAAAAACCTAAATTGGCAACACCAAAATAAGAAACAGCAACCCTAAAAAGTCCGAAAAGGAGTGCCAGATTTGGCGGTTAATTTTGGGGGGGGGGGATATCAAAGTTATACCCCAAACATTACACGTAAAATAAGTCCCATCATTAGTTTATATCCTTGTGACTACACTGTTGAAAACATCTTATGTACCTAACTTAGAAATTATTTGACTATAAACATTTTCTGTTCTCTAACTGTTGTCAAAATCAATTCTCTTTTTATTTACCACGTTAGCGATTATTGGCATAGATGAATATAAAAATCCTAAGAAAGCAATAAATTTCATACTTACTCCAGCGAAGCCTAGGTTCAAAATTTTCACCATGATTACTATTAATATTGTTGTTGCATGGCAACCAAATTTTTGCAACAATGCACTGAAAATTTAATTATTTAATGGGGAAATTAAATGAAATTTACTATTTTCCATAATAACTTTTTTAAACTAAGCTTTTTAGAAATAAATTATAGCTTATCCTGCTCTCTGTTACTGTAGCTATCTAACGGTGTAAAAATGGTTAAAATCGGTCCAGTAGTTTGGAAGATTACCCTGGACATACGGTTTCAGAAGTAGTCTTTTATGTATATAGATTACATCATCATTGGGTGTTAATAGATCGCAATTTTTGTTAGAAGTACAAAAACTAAAAATAAAAGAATTCAATAAATAAAATAATTTGAGAATTTATATTAAAAGCTACTGCGATTAATTTTTATGAACTAACAATATGATCGTAAGTTTTTTTCAACCTTTTGTCGCACATTAATCCTTTGAAGGTTTGTAGCTTTTTCTTTCTAAATATGTTAACTAAAATATTTTTGAAAAGCTGAAGACAATCATACTTTATCTTTAAATTGTGAAAAATCAAATATGCAGAATGCTTCCATGTCCAGTACAAAGTCGGAGGAATAACATATAATTTTTGTTTTAGAAGCAAAAATTGGTTAAAAGGAAAGATAAAAAGTAATTACATCATCTAAAAGGTTTATCAAACAATGAAATTTTTAACTGGGATTTTTGTAAAAAAGAAAATATTCAATTAGGTCTTCACATAGTACCGGATAACCCTCACATCAATTCCGGATATCTCCCACATCAATACCGGATACTTTGCCGGATATCCTGCAAAAATCTTCCGGATATCCGTATCCGGGGTGGTCAACCGGATCGGATATCCGGAAGTATCGGATACTTAACCTATCAACCGGATAGGCCAGATACCGGATTGTTACCGGATATCCGGTCCATCCCTACCTTTAAACTTTCTTACATGACGATTCCGATAAAAACACAATAATTTTTTTTTTGCAAATATTTAGTTTTTTTTACAGTAGAACAGGAAACAATTGCTAAGCATCCAGCAATTAAGCAAAGTTCACTTAATTGTACACTGCGTAATTAAATCCAACATACGTGAAGCAGTAATTCAAAATTACATAGCAAAACACATTCGCCAAGCGAATAATTTAACCAGTCTGCATTGAAAATCAAGCGCACAGGCTTTCCTGCAAACGCTGATACTGTCCAACCCGCCTGGCAGTCATGAACGCTTCCATTTGAAAAGGGGGTGATAGGTTAGACGACACACTTGCCGGTGCTTTCAGTTTTTACTTCCTGTTTGAATATTACTTTGCATTTCCTCCCTGTTTTGGGAAAATCAGAAGAGACCTCAGGCATGCTCAAATGCGAGGAAGGTCGTACGAAAAAAGATTAGACAATACCAGACTAGCTAAAAATCCACCTCCGCATGGCTTTTTTACTTTCTTCTATATCTAATATATAGAAGAAAGTATTGGTTTCGTGAAAATTTTCGAATGTCGAATTTTGACGGATTTGCACGTTTTGAGGTGCGCTGAGTCCATTTCGACCATTTTTAGAAAATGTCTGTCTGTCTGTCTGTCTGTGTGTGTGTGAGTCTGTATGTGTGTGACCAGTTTTTGTGGCCGCGCTAGAGCAAAAACTACTGAATGAAATCGAACAAAAATTTTTTCACATATGTACCACCATGTGAACTGGTGCACCTGACTTTTTTTAGCGAATTCCTCCAAGGGGGGTGGAGCAATCGCACGTGTTCTGCGCGGGGGTGATTGCTATATCTCAGGAAGTAACTGGCGGAATCAAACGAAAATTGGTCCATAGATAGACCCTACTGAGTACAGGTGCTGATTCAATTTGTTTGTCAATATCTCCAAGGGGGGTGGAGCAATCGCACGTGTTCTGCGCAGGGGTGATTGCTATATCTCAGGAAGTAACCGGCGGAATCAAACGAAAATTGGTCCATAGGTAGACCCTACTGAGTACAGGTGCTGATTCAATTTGTTTGTCAATATCTTGAAGGGGGGTGGAGCAATCGCACGTGTTCTGCGCGGGGGTGACTGCTATATCTCAGGAAGTAACCGGCGGAATCAAACGAAAATTAGTCCATAGGTAGACCCTATTGAGTACAGGTGCTGATTCAATTTGTGTGTCAATATCTCAAAGGGGGGTGGAGCAATCAAAAGTGCTTATTTTGTCACTGCACCTACTGTATCTCGGGAAATATTGCTGCGATTTGAATGAAATTTGGAATAACACTAACCCAATATGGAAGCAAGCATCGATTAAATTTTGGCGCCAATCGCCCCAGGGGGAGGGTGGGGTGATTTTTGCGCTTAGTCAACAATGCGAAAAATTACTTCATTAAAAAATCGCTTTCACGCTATTTAATTATCAAAACAGCTGAAAACTTTCAATGATTTGAAATTTTTAACTGTTGCCAATTTCTTTTTACTAACAAACAAAATGTTTGCAATTTATCTAAACAAGGCTTTTGCAATGATTTCCAATTTCGCTCATTGATTCTGCATTTGCAGGGTTATTACGATAATTGGGAAATTGGCGCTGTCTCCAACTACTCGGGCGAGTACGTATTTTATTTTGTAACCGGAATTCATAAGATAGATATAGAAGAAAGTTTCGTGACGGCCACGACAGCTAGTTATATTTGTCAAGGACGTTTCCACCACAACTTTCTAGTCCATTCGCATTCAAGAATTTTCTTTGGGGAAACATATACAAAATGCAAATATTAATAGGGGGCTGTCATTCAATCCCAATCACAATTGTTTCGGAATGACGCCAAATGTTGCCAAGCTTGGCGACGCCTAGTGATTTTTCTCCAAATATGATGTAAAGCAGGAAAAACAGCTTATAGCTAAAGTTAAAACAGAACTTTTCGATAGTTTTAAGCAAGAATTACTAACAGTAAAATTTCGCAAATCAAGAATAAAACATCATGAAAAATTACCACTCTTTATAAAATCTGTAACAATATTGTGTTTGCTCTTGTATTAGTTTTGTGCAATTTAATAAAATTATTTTTTGTAATGTCTTTGAAAATATCATGCTAGAACCTCAAATGTTGAGTGCAATTCATTGCAGACAACATACCATAGCTTCTGAGAATATTATAACCGTTTTATAAAATCAATGTTACTTTATTCGTATGAAACACTTCAAATGAAAAAACAAGTTCAGTTTAATGAAAAATGATCAAATAGGCTTTGTGCTGAACTATATTTGAAGTTAAAAATCAACGTAAATAAAGCACAAATAGGGTAGAAAGTACAGCAAATAGCTATTTCAAGGCTACAATGGAGCCCCTTCATCAGTGCAAGAAGCTCAGCAAACAACATGAAAGCTGTAAGAGAACTGAGCGCGAAGCACGTGTGCCCCGGTATTTATAACAAATGGGCGAGTGCGCTTAAACTCACAACAAAGCGGGAAAACACCGACCAATCAGCGATCAGCGAAACGCCAGGAGAGCAAAGAAAAGGGGGGAAGGCGGCAAAGGAAAGTAGGGGAAAAAAAGCGCGGGAGAAAACACTAGAAGACGAAATTATAAAAATTGCTTCCAGATGTCAGGGAAAAATGGAACACTGGAAAAATCATTCACCAGAGAATGGGAATTTTTCCAAATATGGTAAGCTTCCCAAAAATCGAGGTCATAAACTGACGAACATTTACAAATAATTCTAGCCGAAGAAAAATCAAAGCAGTGACCAGAAGTCCAACAATGCTGAGCAATGGAAGAGCGTGCTAGAACTAGCACGCTCTTCCATTGCTCAGCATTGTTGGACTTCTGGTCACTGCTTTGATTTTTCTTCGGCTAGAATTATTTGTAAATGTTCGTCAGTTTATGACCTCGATTTTTGGGAAGCTTACCATATTTGGAAAAATTCCCATTCTCTGGTGAATGATTTTTCCAGTGTTCCATTTTTCCCTGACATCTGGAAGCAATTTTTATAATTTCGTCTTCTAGTGTTTTCTCCCGCGCTTTTTTTCCCCTACTTTCCTTTGCCGCCTTCCCCCCTTTTCTTTGCTCTCCTGGCGTTTCGCTGATCGCTGATTGGTCGGTGTTTTCCCGCTTTGTTGTGAGTTTAAGCGCACTCGCCCATTTGTTATAAATACCGGGGCACACGTGCTTCGCGCTCAGTTCTCTTACAGCTTTCATGTTGTTTGCTGAGCTTCTTGCACTGATGAAGGGGCTCCATTGTAGCCTTGAAATAGCTATTTGCTGTACTTTCTACCCTATTTGTGCTTTATTTACGTTGATTTTTAACTTCAAATATAGTTCAGCACAAAGCCTATTTGATCATTTTTCATTAAACTGAACTTGTTTTTTCATTTGAAGTGTTTCATACGAATAAAGTAACATTGATTTTATAAAACGGTTATAATATTCTCAGAAGCTATGGTATGTTGTCTGCAATGAATTGCACTCAACATTTGAGGTTCTAGCATGATATTTTCAAAGACATTACAAAAAATAATTTTATTAAATTGCACAAAACTAATACAAGAGCAAACACAATATTGTTACAGATTTTATAAAGAGTGGTAATTTTTCATGATGTTTTATTCTTGATTTGCGAAATTTTACTGTTAGTAATTCTTGCTTAAAACTATCGAAAAGTTCTGTTTTAACTTTAGCTATAAGCTGTTTTTCCTGCTTTACATCATATTTGGAGAAAAATCACTAGGCGTCGCCAAGCTTGGCAACATTTGGCGTCATTCCGAAACAATTGTGATTGGGATTGAATGACAGCCCCCTATTAATATTTGCATTTTGTATATGTTTCCCCAAAGAAAATTCTTGAATGCGAATGGAACCTCGATTTTTGGGAAGCTTACCATATTTGGAAAAATTCCCATTCTCTGGTGAATGATTTTTCCAGTGTTCCATTTTTCCCTGACATCTGGAAGCAATTTTTATAATTTCGTCTTCTAGTGTTTTCTCCCGCGCTTTTTTTCCCCTACTTTCCTTTGCCGCCTTCCCCCCTTTTCTTTGCTCTCCTGGCGTTTCGCTGATCGCTGATTGGTCGGTGTTTTCCCGCTTTGTTGTGAGTTTAAGCGCACTCGCCCATTTGTTATAAATACCGGGGCACACGTGCTTCGCGCTCAGTTCTCTTACAGCTTTCATGTTGTTTGCTGAGCTTCTTGCACTGATGAAGGGGCTCCATTGTAGCCTTGAAATAGCTATTTGCTGTACTTTCTACCCTATTTGTGCTTTATTTACGTTGATTTTTAACTTCAAACAAGTTCAGTTTATTCGTAAATTAACTTAAAAACATGATCATAGAGCGGGGGGGGGGGGGTTAGTTCAGGGCCTTTTCAAAGGAGTTTTGTAAGTTTTTATTATTGTATCTAATTTCGAATTCCATTTCGCAACAAAACTGTAACAGCATTGGATTCATTCTACTGTATAATTTGGAGAAAAGTTACAGTAATTTTTAAGACAACACTTTTCAGTTTTTTCGCACATTTTGAGTTGTCTACGCCCCTTTATTTTAAGCAAAAGTTGAAAGAGAAATTTAAAATTGCACGATTATAGATTACTTATCTTGTAATATGTGTCCTTCATAGAGGATTTAAAAAAAATAAAAAGGGTGAGGTCAACCCCTCCTTTTTTTTATTGATTTTACAGAGAGTTGCTCATGATAAGGACACAGGACAGTCATTCACGGTATTTATGAGCCATGCCGATAAATTTTTCACTTCTGCAGTTTTTTAAAAATATGTTTGGCTTAAAATGTAACTAAAAGACTCAGTACTATCCTATCCTGGAAAGGTTATGAAAAAAGTTGTGTACTCTTTACTTTACAAGGAAAAAACATTGTCAATATCGTACTCAACGCATACCACTCAATACTTCTGAAGTTTCTGGTTAAAAGCTATTTTGTGGAGTCGTTGGAAGTGCTCTTTTTGTATTGTAATATTCTATGAAATATTAAAAACGATAGAAAACTTGAGAGTTTACAAAGTACAAAGGCTAGACACTCTCTATTGCTACATTAAAGTTGTACTACTTTCAATGTGACCAGAACTAAAAATTAGGAGATACACTGCGATGCAAAAGTTTAGACAAAATGCAAATATGTGAATAAAAAGAAAACTATTCAACGAAATGCTTTCAAATTTCTACTGCAGGTTCACAATATGGTCTGGAGTTCTTATAACTATAACTGGAATCAAATTTTGGATATTACAAAATACATTTTTTTACATTGTTGCAAAAGTTAAGACAATAATCAGATTTTATGCAACTTTCCCTTGAAATGTGATTAGTGGAGGAAATGCGGGACTGTATTATTCATTTATAAAGTGCAGAGATTGCTGAATAAATAATCAAAATCTCATAAGCTCTTTAGTTCTCGTGTAAAGAAGATGTGAAAGTTTGGAAGCCGAAATTTGAAAATGAACCTACTTTATTAATTTTTTGTCTTTTAAATCGGCTCTAGTATGGTAGTACATTGTTTTTTACTTTGTGGAGCACAAATTCGGACATGCGTATCAATCAAAAAGTCCAAGAAAATAATATTTCTTAAGGATGAAGGAAATTGAAAAAACGGCTCAGACTGACGATTCGCCCTTAATCATGCAAAACTTCAACTTGGGTCAAAAACAGCACGTGACAGCATAAGTAGATGAACAACTGAATCGGAATGCATAAAAAAAACAAATAATTATGCCTGAGCCTTTTCGGACAGAGTGTCCCAAATAAGCCAGATTTTAATGTGAAAAGCAGCATATGTATCATCGTGGCTAAAAAATGAATGGTACTTTCTTTGATAAAAATTATTAAAACTGGGATGGCCTAGATGGATTATAATTCTTTTTGCGGGACTTGAGAAATATCCAATGATCATACGCTATGCTGTTTTTACTAATAAAATCTGGCTTATTTGGGACACTCTGTCCGAAAAGACTCAAGCACAACTCTTTGTTTTTTTTATGCATTCCGGTTCAGTTGTTCATCTACTTATGCTGTCACGTGCTGCTTTTGACCCAAGTTGAAGTTTTGTAGGATTAATGGGCGAATCGTCAGTCTGAGCCGTTTTTTCAATTCCTTCATCCTTAAGAAATATAATTTTTCTTGGACTTTTTGATCGATACGCATGTCTGAATTTGCTCTCCACAAAGTAAAAAACAATGTTCTACCATACTAGAGCCAATTTAAAAGACAAAAAATTAATAAAGTAGGTTCATTTTCAAATTTCGGCTTCCAAACTTTCTCATCTTCTTTACACGAGAACTAAAGAGCTTTTGAGATTTTGATTATTTATTCAGCAATCTCTGCACTTTATAAATGAATAATACAGTCCCGCATTTCCTCCACTAATCACATTTCAAGGGATATTTGCATAAAATCTGACTATTGTCTAAACTTTTGCAACAATGTAAAAAAATATCTTCTGTAATATCCAAAATTTGATTCCAGTTATAGTTATAAGAAGTCCAGACACGTATTTGGGACCATATTGTGTACCTGCAGTAGAAATTTGAAAGCATTTCGTTGAATAGTTTTCTTTTTATTCACATATTTGCATTTTGTCTAAACTTTTGCATCATAGTGTATCACTTTTCTTAAAAGAAGTTTTTACCTCGAACCCCCAAAGCAGAATACTTAGTGATGTTCTGCGACGCAAAATTATTTGCCCAAAATTGTTCTGCAAGATAGATTTATACATTATACATTTACCCTTCAAAATGTTACCAAAAAGTGTTTTCTCATTTTTACATATTATATACACATAATATATACATCATGAAATCGACTGTAACAGAGTGGACATCCAACAGTTCAAATTAACTACCATAAGAAAAAAATGAGGCTCACCCTGGTTGTTGACAACATAATTCAATGTAGCAAGCTAATCATGGCAGTTATACTATCTATATTTTTTAAAAAATATATCAGATTGAATGCAATTGTTTATTTTATTTCCAAAAGGCTTGTAACAGAGTGGACAATTCGAAACATAGAAAAACATAGAATAGTGTTTTTTGGGGAATTTTTTTTTCATTTGCGTAATAAACTGCAGAAATGGTGTTAGAAGCATCTTTTGTGCACTGCAGTGTCATTTATTTTGTTGTTACATTTCAGTTTAATTTTAAATCACATTGAAAATTCTAGCAATTTGAAGCTGGGACACGTCATTTTCTCCTTCTTCTGACAAAGATAATTTTTGTTGTGTCCTTTCTAAATGGATTATACCTAATCAATTGATACTTGATGGCACAAAATTAAATGGAGAACCAATAAAAAATACACTTTATGGGTGGGAGTTTTTAATATTAATTTTAAAAAATTCTAAAGTCTCGAACATGATTTGTACCAAGGGCCGCGCCGTGCCAATGTGCAAAGCCGTGCGGCGCACGGGGGCGCCAGAGCCTAAAAGGCGCCGAGCTCTACCGACCAAAAAAGCTCCAAACAGGAAAAAAAAATAAAATAAAATAAAAAATCCAAATAAAATTGAACTTTTCATTAAAACAAACTCGAGGATGAAATTATATTGCTCAGTGAGACAAGTAAACTCTAGCTGACTACCCATAAAGGAAAAATTATTGCCTTGTTGTGTCTAAACAAGCTATTCAAAAGCTTAATCTTTTACACTTTAAACCACAGAGTTAAGATACATAGAGAGAGTGTATGGTAACCTTTCCGCCGCCAGAACCTACCTGGCTTTAACCACGTGATCTACAACCACCGCAGCGGATCATAGCATGCACTTCTATGGAGATGAACTGTTGTTTTGAGATAAAATGGTTTCTACATGTTGTGCATTTGGGTGCAAAGAAAAATCGGTCAAGGGAGGACCAATAACATTCCATAGGTAAGTTTAGTCTGTAATAATATCGCAGTTATTTTCAAAACTCTTGCTTTAATTGTTAAAAATAGAGTTAGAAAGATTTTTATCACTTTTTTGGCGGGTAACATTTTATGAACAAAATTAACAATTTTAGTTGAGCGTTTTCGCTTGCTATCTTTGATCGCACAGAATGCATAGAAATCCATATCCTCACCGATAGTGTAAATCTGTGACTTCAATAAGTTCTATTTCAACAAATTAATGTTTTTGCATAGTTTGTGGGGAATGTAAAGCCTTGATTTAAATGCCATTAAATTACCATTTAAACTGTTTATTCAATTAGAAGTATTTGCCCTTCCTTTCTGGAAAAAGTTACAGCAAAAGTGAAATACTCTATTTTTCGTAATTTGACCTTTTTGCACTATTCATATGTCGGTACGATCTTATACCACATAAGCAGAATGAAAGGGCATGTCTCAAAAATTGCATTTTTAAAAAATCACATCCCCTACTTATGATGTTTTTTTATTCATTCTCTACTGAACTATGTATAAGTAATTATCAATTGTTTGTACATACGTAAAGCAACTGCTTTTATAAAGATTATTTCTCGCAATTTCGGGCGGGGAGGGGGGGGGGGGTCTCAGATAGTTTTCCAACAGCTTAGCAGGATATTTTGTTCCTGTAAAGAAGTTTCAGTGAAGATTAAAGTTATTTAATTTTGGCCTTTTTAGTTACTTATTGATTGATGGTTGAAAAAGTTATGATTTTTTATTTTGAACAAATTGTACTAAAAGCTAGAGAATTCTAGTTTCTAAGAGAGGGCTTGAGCCCCCCCCCCCCCCGCCTCCCCCCATATATTTTTCATAAACATGAAGTCCTTGTTTCGGTTTTAATTTCGTTGAATAAAAAATAGGTAAATTTACCAAATATTGTAAAATCCTGCGCCTTTTAAAATGAAACTTTTGTTTGTATGTGTGTGCTCTTTTAAAATACTGTATTATTACCCTTTCATCAAAAAAATGAATGTGTTCTGCAGGGCCGCCGTTTGAGGGGGGGATACTGGATCTCTAGTACCGCGGCCCGGAGCTTTTGGGGGCCCGTAAGGTTATGAACATGTTTTCCAGTAATAGTGTCAATAATTTCATCAAAAAAAAAAAAAAAAAAAAAAGCTGTTTTTCAAAAAAAAAAAAGAAAAAATCTTGCTTTCCATTGCCGATACTCAATATGAAACAACTGCTTGCACAAACACTAATGAGTGAAACACGCTTGCGCAAAGGAAAATGCACCGCTTTCCAAAAGCAACAGAAACTCGTCAAACGTAAAACCAAGTCTAAACTGTCATTGACAAATGTCTCTTGCACTTTACGAACAAGAATCAAGTAGCCCGGGGACACTTATCTCAGACATGGAAAAGTTATCCAACTTTTTCTGTATCCAGATACTGTATTTAAAAATATATTTTTACAAAAACTTCGAATTACAGTTTTTAAATTTACATTAAAACTTAAAAATTCAGTTATAAGCAAATAAACAACACAATATTACATCTGAATGCGATTTCAAACGATTAATTTTGAAGTTTGTCAAACCAAACTTCAAAAATTGTGTTTTTCTGTTTTCAAACTTGTCGTTTCGTGTAAAAAAAACATTAAAATCATCTGGCGATACAAATAACGTGAAACTAAAATCAGATGCACTTTCGTAACTAAAAAAAAAAAAATCCGAAAAAAAATATTTTTCTCCATTTTTTTTTACAATTGCAAATGTGCTGAAACGACGGCATAAAAATATGCAATTGGAGGGGGGTGGAGTGCATGGGGGGCCCGGCATTAAAATTGGTACTGGGCCCCATTTCTGGTTGCGGCGACCCTGGTGTTCTGTGATATATGCATAGACATTGAATGTTTTCTGGAAAATTCAAATGCTCATCTATATACAATGCATCCCCCCCTCCCCCCTCAAAAAAGAGAAAAAAACTTTTGAAACCTAATTTGAAACAAGTAGAAAATTCTATTTTTCTGTTTCGTGCCATGGATGTCAGAGATGGAATTTGCAAGCAGCAAATAAATGTCTCGCGAAGCGATCGGAATGATCGAGCGAGCGAAAAGCGCAAGGAAGCATTTGCCTACCAAAAGCTTGCAAATGATCGCCAAAAATTTTAACGCACCAGATCGTCAGGGAGAAAGAGAGGGTTTTGTTGTAGATCACGTGATATATCTTAGCGCTACTGACATCAACTGCTTCATCGGGAGATGCGCGGTCTATTCATTTTTAGTCTGTGCTTTAAACACATGCACTATTCAGCAGAATGTAAATGCACCTTTCAGCACTTTTCTTCCGAGTGAGGCGCATTGTAAGCTATTTCAGCATGTCTATAAGGCTGTAAGCAAAAGAGTCCAAACAAATCTTCTGCTTTCCAATAGGTTTCTTAATTCCGTTTAATTAATACTACGTAGGATTTTCTCTAATGCAAGCAGTAATTATAAGCAGTAGTTAAAATTCAGAGTTATTCCTATATTATTCTTGTGAAATGTTTACCGATATTTGTATCACGTAAATTGTTAGATGTTATTAATATTTTATTTTTAATGTTACGATTTTCATATTTCAGCTTGCAAATGTTTCTGCTTATGAATTTTCTTTTCTATCCAGTTTGGCCACAACAGAATAGTCGCATCCTTTTCAATGGTGATAGAGCATTTCTGTACCTCAGAACCAGACTAACGTAAGTCCATTTTCGAGGGGAAAACCGATTGTCGAATACATTGTTTTTCCCCTCTACTGAAAAATGACGAAAATGGACTTACGTTAGTCTGGTTCTGAGGTACAGATTTAACACTTGGTGTCGTATAGCTCGTGTCGAAAACGTCGTTTTGGTTTTTCCCCAAAATTTTTTTACTTATTTGCAACAAGAAAGTCGTGTGTCCTCACGCACGAGCAGATTATTTAAAACTTATAATAATAATTATTATCATTGACTTTTATCCAGCTTCACACTTTTTAATTTTGTAATTATTTATTTACGGTAAAATGATGAAGTCTATTTGGTGCACGGTAATAAAGGAGTGTTATTTAAGATAGAGAATTAGTTTGAAATGATTGAGAGTTGGCTGCAATTTTCGAAAATCAGGCCCGTCGCTGGGGGTTGGGTGGGGGGAGGACTTTGAGAAATCAATGTATTCAGTTTGATAAAAACACAAGTTGTTCCCGCTTTTTTTTTCTTTTTAAAAAAAAAAAAGTCATGAGCGAAACTTATTTTTTCTAAATAATTGTCTATAAAACATCAATGCTGGTGTTAACTATCGAACGCTACTGCATAAGGCGCTCAGAAGACATTTGCACGAGGGCACCGATCAGGCTTGGCGCGGCCCTGTTTGTACCGGAATAGAGAGAGTCGCGAAATTATTCGCACTGTTGTCAGCCTTCGACGAATGTTTCAAGTCATCAAAGATCACCAGAAAAGAAGTTGTAATACCTCTTTCTTTGGGCCACACCAGATTTACTCACAGACATCTGTTTTGCCCTTATGTAACACACGTAATGTCAATGAGACAGTATTGCATATACAATGGAGATTCCCTCGCGATTGTTCAAATTTCAATCATATTCGTTTCAGATTCTTTAGTCATTTTCATCCTTCTTTGAAAGACTTGTTAGGGATATTGTTCCTTCTTCAGCAGTTTGGATTTCTGTTTTTTACTATTCAAAATTTAAAACTTCATTCATGTGTTGATTTCAGCAAAAATTTTCTTAATTCTACAGGTTCTTTCTTCAAACATTTTCATTTTGACACCTTTACTTTTAAACAATTGTTTGACTCATTATCGCCTATTAAGGCTTTTATACCAAAAATCCAACCAAATCAACTTAATTTTTTAATACCATGGTAAAGACAATAATTATTTTTTTAATTTGTTTCATTTTTCTATGAAGAGTTTGAATTAGAAAAATTTCATAAGTTTGCAAATACTTCTTGCTTTATTTTCATTAATTCATATTTTAAATGCTTTAGTTTGGCAAATATATTTATAATTATGTTATTAATGCTTACTATATATATACTTCATCATCGGTTCAAAAACTCAAGTTCAAAAATTTCAAGCTCGGCATTGGGACGTTAACTAATTTCCAGATCGCAGAACAAATGTTAAAAAACATTTTTCCGATTGGAGGGGGGGGGGGCTTGGATTACACCTATTTTCCTAATTTTAGCCTGAAGTTAATTGTTTCAAGTATAATTACTTCGACCCCGCGATTCTCTCAAGCGGAAAAATTGTTTTAAAATAATTTGAATAACTATTTTTACTTCAAGTTCCGTCAGAAATTCTGCGGCCAAAATGTGAAATCCCGAAAAACTTGAAAGGAGACTGCCCTCCCCCTCCACCCCGCGTTTCTCTTACGTGAAAAAATTGTTTTAAACATCATTTGAATAAATAATTTTCACTGCGAGTTCCGTAAGTGCAATTCTGCGGCAATATGTGAAATGCTGGAACTTTAAACAAAGCTTTGCCCCCGCGATTCTCTCACCGGAAAATTGTTTTTAATACAATCTGAATAACTAATTTGCGGTCAAAATGATAAGGCCCGCAGAACTACAGACGTAGCTTGTGTCTTCTCGATTCTTCCGCAGGAAAAAATATTTGAAATCTTAATTTGTTCTTTAAGATTCTTCACAGCAGTTCTGCGGTCAAAACTCAAAGTGAACTTCAAGTGAACCCCCCCCCCCCCCCCGCCATTTATTGATGAGTAACAATTTATAGTTTCAAAGAAACTTTGAAAAGCTAATTTGTTCTGGAAGTTTCGTTGCTGACGTTCTGTAGCCAAAATGTGAAACCCCGTAGAAAATTAAACGAAGCCTGCGCCCCTCGATTCTCTCAACAGAAAGAGTTAATAGTTTTAAACATCATTTGAATAACTAATATGCACTGCAAGTTTCGTCTCTGAAGTTCTGCGGCCAAAATGTGAAAGAGTACAGAGAGAGAGAGTGCTTCAAGCGAGTACCCCCCCCCCTCCCTCCCGCGATTCTCTCAAGAGGAAAAAATGTTTTCAACATTATCGAATACCTAATTTGTACCTCAAGTTTCGTCACTGAAGTTCTGCGGATAAAATGTGTAGGTCCGCAGAATTTCAAACGAAGCCCGTTTTCCCGCGATTCTTTAACACGGAAGAATTAATTGTTTGAAACATAATTTGAATAACTATAGTTTGTACTGCAAGTTTCGTCACTGAAGTTCTGTGGATAAAATGTGTAGGCCCCCCGCAGAACTTCAAACGAATCCCGCTCCCCGCGACTCTTTAACGCGGAAGAATTAATTGTTTTAAACATAATTTGAAAAACTATTTGTACTACACGCTTCGTCACTGAAGTTCTGCGGCCAAAATGTGAAAGCCCGAAGAATTTCCGTTCTGCGACGTACGTCGCCGATTTAGCAGTATTCTGCTTTCGGGCCTCGAACCAAAACCAAATTTCGTAGAAGTTTTTTTTCTCTTTTCCCAGATCCTGAACATGTCACCGAAGTGCAGATTTTCAGATCTCAATTGAAAAATAATTTTGAATTAAGCCTCTGCCTCCCTCTTGCTGCAATATAAAGTCAAATTATATGTAGGCAAAACTAATAGTCTAGTTTTCGCTTTCCAAAACGGGAACATCATCAAATTGAACTTCAGCAGAAGGTTAGCCTAAGTAACAAAATTAGAATAGAATTATTAAAATAAATTTAAGAAAATTTCAGCTACCATTGTTTCTGTTCTTCTTCTGTTTGGAGTTTTTTCTAGTTGTCTTTACAGCTTTTGATTTCATAAAATTGGGAATTTTTGGTGATAGCCCTAAAAACAGCAACAAACAATATATTAAATAAAAATATAAATAGTACTACTGGTTTTAAGATTACTAGCGGTACCCGCACGGCTTTGCCCGTGGTATAAAATTAAAAGTTCATTTGTAAAAAAATGATATAGCGGAAAAAAATACTCTATTTTAGTTATAATTCAACTATAATTCCTTCAAAGTATGATATAAAAATTTGGTATGGACCCTACACTACTTCCTTTTACGTGTAAATTTCTTAGTAGATGCCTTAAGTGCTAAAATAGTGCTTGAAGTGAGCAAGATAACAATTCAAACATTTGCATCCCTAGTTTGCCACGAAACAATGCAAAAAAATGTTTTACAATGATTAATCTCCTAAATATCGCCGATTTTAACATCATTCAGTAGA
The DNA here is from genome assembly GCA_038373865.1 of Uloborus plumipes. Lineage (NCBI taxonomy): Eukaryota > Metazoa > Arthropoda > Arachnida > Araneae > Uloboridae > Uloborus > Uloborus plumipes. The sequence goes on along the minus strand of JAXGGA010002327.1, from coordinate 1,214 downwards.
TTTTTCGCAAAATATCGCCAATAGCGCCAAATTGAACCCCAAAAAAAATTTTTTTTTCGCTAAATTTATTGCCAACTTGGCGATATGTCGCCAAATTGGCGTCAAACACTTGGTGACCAAAAGCTTGGCGAGATATCGCGCCAATTCATATCACTTTGGTCTGCATTGAAAGCACTGATTACCCCATAAAAGGGGTAAATCACCCCCTTGGAGACATTCGAATGCAACCCCAAAGATAGGTGCACAAAAATAAGCCAAAAGAAAAAATAAGAAAAATTCTGTTGCTTACAGAAACCAACAGAAATCTTACAAAAGTTTAAAAGAAGAAGAAAGTTTTCTTTCCTAATTCAAAAACAAAATAATACATTTTCCGAAATGACATACTTTAGAAAGAACGTTGCAATATCGCAATAAGATAGAGGTAAATATACTGAAATAGAATTGAATGCCAAATTGTAAAAAAGTCGCCAAAAAATTAATTTTTAATATTGTCTTTCATTATTTATTAAATGCAATTATTACTGCAAATTACAGTCCAACAATAAATAATCACATTGCAAAAGTATATTTGGAGCAATTTTTTCTTTTAAACTCAACTGATCCTAAAAATTTTAAGTATTAGTCATAAAAATTTCGTGCAGTAGGGTCAGGTGGGGGAAAGTGGGACTAAAATCGAGCTTTTTTAAAAAACAGCCCCAAAATCACATGATTCAATTAATTTTAAGGAAACTTTTGATGCATTTCATATACATTGGATTCATATAGATTAAGTATGAAGCAAAACCATTTTATTTTGTTCGATTGTTTTCTCTCAGTGGTACGTTTAAAATATCATGTGTTGATAGCCCCACTTTCCCCCATGGTGGGGGAAAGTGGGTCTAGTACAGAAATTAGTGAAAATTTAAACAAAAGTGTGCAAATAATGATTTTGACGTAATTATACAATGAAATTAAAGTACTTTAATATCATTTAAAGATACAAATGCTCTAAAAATATTTTTTATTTGTCATTTAACGAATAAAAACAACGTCATCAGTTTTATTCTTTTTCCTATCATTCACAAAACTGAAACATTCTGGAACAATCTGCAACTTTCTATTTTGTTCGAAAACACGCCAAATGTCGCCAAGCTTGGCGACACTTAGTGATTTCTCGCCAAATTTGGCGACGAAAATAAGTCACCAAAAGTGATGCCAACGTGGCGATATCTTGT
>JAXGGA010002326.1:0-124883 GCA_038373865.1 Uloborus plumipes | reverse complement strand
GTTTAACATTGAACCGTTCAAGCAACCTTTCCCCACCTAATAACTTTTAAGTGAACCGTCCGAATTGAATAAACTTTTTTTGTTCGAAAGATCTCGGAGAGATTCATTCCCATATTTCACTTTTCAATTTGAACCATTTTTCGTTCAATGGTGAACCGTTCAGAAAAATTATTAACATGAGCGCCTACTAGGAAATTTAAATTGAATGTTGATTCTGAACTTAAAGGCGGATTTCCTTCAAACTAACTTTGTGAGAAAACGGTTTTGATAAAAAATGTATGTAAAGTACTTTTCTGAAAAATCTTCTGTGAGGACTCTGATTCCGACTCCGACTCCGCAAACATGGCGGAAATGCAGGCTCAGAAAAAATGACTGACTGAGCAGACGTTTTTTTGTTTATTTATTCATTTTTTTGTTTAATTTATTATTATTATTTTTATTTATGTTTTTTTGGCAGACGATTTTTTTTTTGTTTACAAAAATTTTTCATTGACGAGAGCATTTTATTCTTTATTTATATTTAACAACTGGCAATGGATTAAAAATAAAATTCGAAACATTTTATTAACGAACGAGATTTTTTTTTCTTTCTTTTGATAAAATGTGTTTTGATGTTTTTTGTACTTTTGTTTTATTGATTAATTTTTTTTCTTTTGAAAACAATTGTGAAATTTTTTTACAGAAGAAGTATAACAGTTACATTCTTTAAAAGGTGCGACAAAACTTTATTTACTCGTTTATTTACTTTTTACGTGTCCATTTCATCTGATGAGAGGGGTATATTTTGCTTTTAGAAATAAGCTTTAAGTGCAAAAAGGTATGTTTGACATAATTTTCAGTTTCAGATATTCAAGAGAATATTGATCAGATGCTAGAATGCTGATGTCGATGTACGGGAAAGTAGGCTCGTTTAGTTCTTGACAGAACTTCTTGTTTTCATAGTATAGTAGCCCTGCAGTTACTTGCAATGTTATTTAAATATTGTTTAAACAAGTAGTGAAGGAAAACACTTGATATTGTGAATGTTGAACTGAACAAATAAAATGACGACAGCAAATACAAAAAGACGAAAACATATTTAATCACATTTCACCAAAAATGAATAAATAAATAATTAACATGAATTGATTCAAAATATCACAAAATACTTTATGATTTTATTTACATATAAGGTAAAAATTCCTACATAAATCAAACAGCAGGATTTAAAAAAGAAAATTAAGGTGGTTCAATTTGTACAAGGAGCAAAATTACCAAAACAGTTTCCAGAACACCAATAGAAACACAAAACTCAACAAGTGGGCATTTCTCCCAATTTCAATCTGTTTCCCTCTAATTAAACACAAAAGAAAAAAACATTGACACACTCAGACATAATTTTTGAGTGTCTGAATTTCATTAGACATTAAATACTATTAAAAAGTGAGTGTTGTAAACAAATTGCAAACTTTAACAAATAAATAAATTCAAAACATAAAAAACATTTTTTTGCATGAGGAGGAAAAATATGTTTTTTGCTGCTTTCACATTTCATTGATTAGGGCTAAGCACAGTTATAGCTCAGTCTTGCACACAACTCAACTACAAAAAAAGGTATTTAAATTATTGTAATCAGAATCAATTTCAGAAATAATATGCTCTAATCTGTAACTCCAGTTCTGACACTGTAAGGGGTTCATCTTGTATATAAGGTTGTGAGTTTTATAGAAGAAGAAAGGTAGATGTTTTTCCTGCAGGTACTTATGAAGCAATTTCATAACCTGTAAAATAGATCATCAATTATAATAACAGTAACGTGCAATGAGTTACCACTTGTAAGACGGGCGGTAACTCATTGCACATTACCCAGCTTTTGCTTACAAATTTCGAGTTGAGCCGCACCATAGTTTGCAGATGCTCGCTGGTTAGATAAATTCACTTTATCTACCAGTTTGTTGGCTATCTTAGCTACATTAAGAGGATTTTTGCCTCCGGCTCAATCATTGGCTATTCCTAACTGAGGAGCCCATAATAAGGGCGAAACTGCAGTCTTAGGATGCTATGATCGAGCTGTGGGTGCATTTGCTCTTATAATAACAGTAGTTTGAAATTCAAAAGCAAAATTACATTTACATATCATTATTAGAAAGGAAGAAGTATATAGTTCATCATGGAAACTTTAAACTAAGCTATAACAATAAATTCATACCGCACGCATTTATTATGGGAAATAAGAAATATGCTCTCCCAAACACTAACCATTATTCACATATAGCATACACATTAATTTTGAATCTTACAATTTACTTTAAAAAAAATATAAAACTATTTAATGGATTAGCAAAAAAAAAAAAAAAAAAGGCAGGTGGAGTGTTAGGTTTAAACTGCAATCACTAGTTTAGAATAAATAATTTATGTGCAGAAAATGCTTTAGCAATAAATGTCTTTAAAATACTATTAACGTTAGCTACCAATTATTTAGTTGGTATTATGATACATTTTTTGGAATAACACACCATTTAAATTTTTACTTTTCATGCACATCAATATTTTCAGAAGATTTTAATTTATTTACAATTAAATCTGACGGCCAGTAACAGGCTCTAGTCAAAGCTAGGCTGGTTCTAATCAATTCCCCAATGAAGATCAATTGCCCTATTAAAGCTATCCCTTTGCTCATTAAAGCTTCTTCCGGTAAGCTGTTCCAAGTGCCCACAATCCTATTAAAGTAGGGTCATTCCATGTCAAGTGTCCCAAATTTCAAGAAAATCCCCACTCGACCCCCTCCGATTTTGATGAAATTTTTTTTGGATGTACATATAAGACTTGCATGAAACCATACCAAATTATAGCTCCATAAGTCTTATGGTTTAGCCAATAAAAATTATTGAAAAAAGGCCTCTTTTTCGTGTCTTGAAAAAAATGACCAAATCGTCAAGTTTGTGCTTTTATTGCTCGCGACCTAAGACGATTATCAGGTTCAAATTTGGTGATTCTAATCATCGTTTAGGGTAGAATAGCCTACTTGTGTAACAAAAGCTCCATGCACTGCAGATTTTTTTCAATTTGCTGACAAATTTGGAAAAAAATCATATTTTGGCAAATTTTGACCATATGTTATCAGCTTATATCTGCTGAGAGAATGACTTTCTGAAGCTAATTCTTTCCTCGTTTGTAGCCTGATAGTTCGTCCGGAAGGTGTGCAAGTGGCATCTCGATAGCTCAAATAATTGCTGAATTATGCGAGTTGAAACTCCAGTCAGATTTCTTTTTTCTCAATTTTGTCTCAATTTCAAAGGGCAATATCTCAAAAGGGTCATCTTGAATTTCAATTTTATTTACATCATTGGAAAGAACACACTTTTCTTAACTAAAAAACGTTATTTTTATTTTTGAGACAAACCAGTTTCAAGGGGATATTGCAGATCAAAAATGTGTACGTCATTCAACGTGAAATCAAAGAAAAAAGATATAGACCTCAAAAGTTGATGTCAATTTGTTTTATTAAAATTTACAGGAGCTATTGTACTTATGTTCTGATAAAAAAACCTTTTTTAGATGTTTTTGAACTTTAGTTTTTGTGTGCGCATCCGTAAAATCTCAAGAAATGGTAGAAAATAAAGTTTCGTTTTTAACAAAAATAATTATCTTCTTATCACTGCTATAAGAGCTTGAGTCTTTTCCTATGTGTTATTTTTAAGCTCTTGAAACAGAATTTCGGATGATATGTCACTTGGCAAGGTGTCATTAATATTTTAAATTCATAAAAAGCATTGTTTCCTTTTCAAAAAAATAAAAACAAAAATAATTAATAAATGAGATAAATAATAAATAAAACAGTTAATATGGTGTGTACGTGATAAAAAATATGTATAATAGGACAGCAGAGCCATTTTTCTAAAAAGCAATAACGAAAGTTTTCGATAGAGTTGAATATTGCAATTATTTCCAACGTGTAAATAAATGATAACAATAGTAATTGAAAATATGATAATTAGTAATTGAAAATCCATTCTTTAGACTGCCGAGGATGTGTCTATATTCAGCCTATGATTACAATTTGCCCATAAGGCTCGACCGATGCATCGGCGCCGATGGTTGAATTTTTTTCCATCGGCCATCGGCATCGGCCGCCGATGCTAACATGGAAAAAACATCGGCCCATCGGCCTCAAAAATATCTAAATGCCGATGCAAGGCCGATGTTTTTTTTTTCTTTTTAAGTTTTCTAAAGAGGGGATTCTATTTTCTCTATTTTTTACTTCACAATTAAGAGTATGTTCAGCATGTGGCTTGAAATCGGGCAACAAACGGGACTAACACTGTTCTGGGTTTTGGAATTTTCCGAATCGGGCAGATATCGAACATTTTCACAACACAGCAGACACTTTCCGAGTGATCGCTTTGGATGAGAATTTTAAGAATTATATTAAAACCTCCGAATAATTGAACCGGAAGTTTTTGTCCGCTATTGGGAGGTGTTCGCTATTAGGGAGGATTATGCTATTTCAGCTTTTACCAATTAGTTTAATGCAGAATTATAATATTGAACATGTACCATTGCCATCTTGCACTACGATACTGATTATTTGTGTATTATTTACTATATCTCGCTTGAACTCATATCATTTTACCTTTGCACCTTTAAATGCTAGCGTGCCTTTTCATTGCAGTTATTTACCCCCCCCCCCTCCCTCAATCTCTTTTACCGTATCTTTCTATTAGAAGCATAGTTCGCCTGCCTACGCATTTTTCTCGACTGTTCTATGATAATCTATGAGATATTTTCATTGAAAAATTACAATTGTAAATATGTCGACGGCCTCTATAAGTAGCGCTCTTCAGGGCCCTATCCCGGTTAAACCACTAAGCTGGTAGGTACGGGGGACCCTGGAGGGTGAAATGAAATGGCCTCTATAAGTTACTATCATATACTCATTATTCAAGTCTATTTTGTTGAAACTATATCAGGGTGGGATACGATACGATGGATATAATTTCGGAAAAGCTAAAATTCTGTTTTGGAGAGAAAAAATAATTATTTAGGAGCATACTAGAGGGAAAAAAACACCGTCTTAGAGCAGGTTGAAGCAGGAAAATTAAAATTTTAGCGCGACTGAAGCAAAAAAAAAAAAAAAAAAAAAAAAGAATGCCATTTTGATGCAAGATTAAGCAAAATAAAAAATCAAACTAGGAGCAAAAGTAGCAAAAAAAAAAAAAGGTGCAAGTTGACTTTTTTTTTCATGGTTATTTACTTTTCAATAAAATAAGTGATGTAACTGTCGCAGCTTTTAACGAACATGCACACATTTCTGTTCATATACATTTTAAGTATATCTAAGTATTGTGATACTATTAAGTATTGTGATACTAACTTTTTAGTGAACAGTCCGATTTGAACAAACTTTTTTTGTTCGAAAGATCTTATCAAGGATACTTCATTCCCGTATTTAAATTTCCGATTTAAACAATTTTTCGTTAAACATTGAACCGTTGAAAAAAGCTGTCACCCCTAATAACTTTTGAGTGAACAGTCCGATTTAAACAAACCTTTTTTTGTTCCAAAGATCTCGACAAGAATACTTCATTTCCGTATTTAAATTTTCAACTTGAACAATTTTTTGTTCAACATTGAACCGTTCAAACAACTTTTCCCCACCTAATAACTTTTAAGTGAACAGGCCGAATTGAATAAACTTTTTTTTGTTCGAAAGATCTCGGCGAGAACACCTCATTCCCATATTTCGCTTTTTGATTTGAACCATTTTTCGTTGAACATTAAACCGTTTAGAAAAAGACAACAATGCACCTACGGAGAAATTTAAGATTAATGTAGATCATGAACATAAAGGCGGATTTCCTTCAAACTAACTCTGTTAGAAAATGGTTTTAATGTATGTAAAGTACTTTTCTGAACAAGCTGCAGTGAGGACTCTGCTTCCGACTCCTTGACTCTGACTCCGACTCCGCAAACATGGCAGAAATGCAGGCTCAGAAAAAAATGATCCACTCCTACCATTATAATTTTAGAGCTTTCGACTTCGACTGACGAATCTAATTTTTCAAAACCGACTCCGACACCGAATCTTCGACTCCAACTCCGCCCCTATGGTAGAAATACAGGCTCGGAAAAAAAGAACGAGTCCTACCATTAGAATTTTTGTGCCTTTGACTCTGACACGACGTATCGACTGCGACTGATGACTCCGACTTTTCAACCCTAACTCTGAATCCTTGACTCTAACTCTGAGTCACTCAGCAAACATAGCAGAAATGCAGGCTAGGAAAAAATGACTGACTCTTGCTCTTGAAAGAAATAACCGCGCAGACGATTTTTTTTCTTTGTTTATTCATTTGTTTTTTTTTTATTACTATTATTTTTTTTTTTTTTTTGCAGAGGATTTTTTGTCTAACAAAAATTACTCATTTAAGAGAACATTTTATTATTTATTTAATCAATTATTTGTTTTTAATTATTGGTGACGGAATAAAAATGGAATTCGAGACATTTTTTAGGAACGGAGTTTTTTTTTTTTTTTGATAAAATATGTTTTGATTTGCTTCTTTTTTTAATTCTTTTTTTCTAAACAATTTTTCAACGGAAGAACTATAAATGTTACATTGTTTAAAAGATGCCACAACTTTATTTATTTATTTACTTTTGTTTACTTTTTAAGTGCCTAGTTCATCAGATGAAATCTGCATATTTGGTTTTTAGAAATCAGCTTTATAGTGCTAAAAAGGTACGTTTGACATAATTTGTCGTGTCAGATAATTAAAAGAATATTGATCAAATGCAAGAAGACCATTGTCGATGTACGGAAAAGCTGGTTCGTTTAGTTCTTGACAGAACTTCTTGTTTTGTTTAACTTTATGGTTTAAAAATATCTTAAAGAACTTTTCCACTCACACAGTGTAATTTGTTGAATTGTTCAGTGTTTTATTTAATGATTAAACAACATAATGGGAAGTTCTTTTACCAAGTTTGATGTATCTAAATCCACATTATTGCTGAAGTCTTTTTTTTTATGTTTATGTTAAACAAAGCAGTTTCGTATTAAACACAGTATCCGTTTCAAATTTTTATCTCAAACGTTTTCGTTAATGCACGTGGAACTTAATTCGTGAATAAAAGAGTACATTGCGAACCGATGCGGAATTACTTTGCAGATGTTACAAATATCGACAATTTTAATGGGAATTTTGTCAAATACCGCCCAGCCGATACCGAATTCAGCATCTTATTTTTTTCTCCATCTTTGTTGTATCTTTATTTGTTAGTTATAAAACACTTTTCCATTATATCACTCAGTTGTCACCAATTTATGATATTAGTCTGCATTGAAATTAAAATTGATTAGTCAAAAAAAGAAAAAGTGAAAAGCACATTTGGAACCTCGGATTGCAGTTAAGAAAGTATCTGCATGACTACACCTAGTACAAATGGTACGAATGAGTTCTCAACTTACTGCATCTCTCTCTCTCTCTCATATATAATTTTTGTTGAGTGGTAGTAAATTAGAAATTTAGGCTCAAAATCTGAATGACTGAAAAATAAGTAGAATGAAATGAACATATGACCCATCAAATCTCTAATAAACATTTATTTTTCTAATCATTTGATTTTTTTTACCATCGGCCATCGGCATCGGCCATCGGCCGATGGAAGACGAAAAAAATCGGCCATCGGCCATCGGCCAACTTTGAATAATCGGCCAACAATCGGCATCGGCCCATCGGCCAAAAAATGCCATCGGTCGAGCCTTATTTGCCCATAAACAAAAATGATGAAAAATGGGAAAATGCTTTTTCTGACCTTGAAACATTAATGATCTACAACCTAGCCAAGTGACATATCATCAGAAATTCTGTTTCAAGAGCTTAAAAATAACACATAGGAAAAGACTCAAGCTCTTATAGCAGCGATAAGAAGAACATTATTTTTGTTGAAAACGAAACTTTATTTTTGCCATTTCTTGAGATTTTATGGATGCGCACTCAAACACTAAAGTTCAAAAATATCTAAAAAAGGGTTTTTTCAATGTTAATAGAACAAATTGACATCAACTTTTGAGGTCTATGTCTTTTTTTCTTTGATTTGACGTTAAATGACGTACACATTTTTGATCTGCAATATCCCCTTGAAACAAGCTCGTCTCAAAAATAAAAATAACGTTTTTTAGTTAAGAAAAGTGTGCTCTTTCCAATGATGTAAAGAAAATTAAAATTCATGATGACCCTTTTGAGATATTGCCCTTTGAAATTGAGACAAAATTGAGAAAAAAGAAATTTGACTGGAATTTGAACTCGCATAATTCAGCAATTATTTGAGCTATCGAGATGCCACTTGCACACCTTTCGGACGAACTATCAGGCTGCAAACGAGGAAAGAATTAGCTTCAGAAAGTCATTCTCTCAGCAGATACAAGCTGATAACGTATGGTCGAAATTTTCCAAAATACGATTTTTTCTTAAATTTGGCAGCAAATTGCAAAAAATCTACAGTGCATGGAGCTTTTGTTACACAAGCAGGCTATTCTACCCTAAACAGTGATCAGAATCATTAAATTTGAGCCTGATAATCGTCTTAGGTCACGAGCAATAAAAGCACAAACTTGACGATTTGGTCATTTTTTTCAAGACACGAAAAAGAGGCCTTTTTTCAATAATTTTTATTGGCTAAACCATAAGGCTCATGGAGCTATAATTTGGTATGGTTTCATGCAAGTCTTATATGTACATCCAAAAAAATGTTCATCAAAATTGGAGGGGGTCGAGTGGGGACGCCTCGTACACTTGACATGGAATGACCCAGTAGTAATCTTTACTAATCTTCTGGTTAGCCTGAGACGTGAATAGGTTAAAACAATGACCCTTTGACTAAAAAAGTTGTTTCTGATGCTAATAGTTTACAAGAAAAATTTTAAAAAATACCAAAAAAAAAAAAAAAACATATAAAAGTAGTTACCTTTTCTTGAATGGATGTTTGCAGAAAGTATGTACACTAAAGGGGAATTCCATTTTTTAAATGTTAGATGAATACCCAAGCAAATAAGACCTTAGTTTTATTCAGAATATGAGCATCTAAACATTCCTAAGACTTAGACAGAAATGTATGCGTCAGAGCATTGCCCTGGAAAAGGGTTCAAGACCTATCTAAGAAGGTTCTTCTGCCTTTATATAGAAGTTTGGTAAAACTTCATTTAGTTTATGCTGTTCAGTTTTGGTCTCCTTATCTTAAGAAATATATTAATTTACTGGAAAGGGTACAAAGGAGGGCTACAAGGTAAGTGAATGGATTTTCTAATTTAGACTATGATTCCAGACTTGGAATGCTTAACATGTATAGTCTTGAGCAAAGGAGAACCAGAGGGGGACATGATTTAGTTGTTTGAATTTATCAAAATGAAAGATGCTATAGGGTTAAATTTTTGCACGGAAAGCAGAACAAGGGGTCATTGTTATAAGCTGTTTAAATCTCAGGCTAACAGGGAAATTCGGAAAAATTACTATTTAGCAAAGTAGTGGGAATTCGGAATAGTTTACCAGAAGAGGCGGTAAGGAGCAAGGGAGTAGATAGTTTTAAGAGGGCCCTTGATCTTCATTAGGGTCTATAATTTGACTAGAACCAGCCCTGTTGGGCCCAGAGCCTGTTGCTGGTCATCACATTTGTATTTGTATAAGATCTTGAGTTCCACGTGTAGGTTAGCATTGTTTTTAGTATGCCTAGAGATACATTTGAATTTCAAATTTTCACTGGTATTGACATGTTTGTAGAATCTTCAGGAGTAACTAACTGAAAGATATTTCAGAGATAAGATTGATAGGGAAAGGAATATTCCCCCCCCCTCCTCTCCGAAAAAATTCATTTAGGTTTGAGCTCTAAATGCATGGCCCTGAAATGTAATAGCAAAAATACACTACCACTCCTTAATTTCAACACAGCCCTTCTTTTTTAGTTCTTGCGAGAGCAGTAACACTATGCATAATTAACGCAAAAAAAAAAAAAAAAAAAACAGTTTGCATAATTTAAAATAAACAACCGAGATTTAACTTCAATCTTCGCTTCGTCAAACCAAAAACCTTTAGAAATAATAATGTTGTATACATATCGGGGAATTTAATTCATTAGTTTGTTCAAAACATTGGATCAAAAAAGAAATGCTACCTGAAATGACCACATTTCACAGATCATTTTGGCTTGTAATATTTATGCTTCTGATACAACTGCCCAGACAATCTCAAAGTAGTTTAATACGGCTGTGTTCTGCAATCTGAAAATGTCCAAAACTTATTTTGGAGCACTAGTTGATATTATTACAATTGAACATACTTTCTACACAAATTGAGAAGTATGCTTCTGGCATTTGTGTTGCTGTATAGTTAGCTCCTGATCAATAAAATGAGGGTAAGTGGGAATAGCACGTTACCTGGCGATGTTGTGGTACCATTTCTAGTCCATGAGCATTTCTATTTTTATAAGATCATGAACTACACTACCACCAACACTTTCCCAGACCATGGTATAACTCTCCTCATGCTTAATACTCACAGCACGACAAACAAATGCTGCTAAGAACCATATTTTACATTTCAATTTGGTAATAAAAAAACTTTTTTCACTAATCATATAACTAATCTTTGCCTTTTTTAACCAACTTAAATTTTTTCACACTAGTAAACAGCATTAGAAGACGTTTTCTTACTATTTCCTATGTACAGCCATTAAGCAAGTGAGTTGGAGGTGACATTTTACTTTAACTGTTGACAAGCTACTTTTCCATTTCCCCATCAGTTCACACAAACTGTTACAGACTCTTTTGAACATATTTCAATTAGATATTATTGTAATAAATATCTTAATGTTATGAAGTTTTCTAAAATCGCTCAAACAAAATGCTCAATATCAATTGAAAAAAAAAAAAAAAAAAACGTTCAATATAACAGTGTATCATAACCTATGAATCAAAACTTTCTGTAAATGAGCAATATCCTGCATGCTACATCTACATGTTTTAGAGCAGCAGTTGCAGAATATTTCTCAATTGATAACTTTCAAGCAGGCATCCGGAATAAAAATAATACATTTGATCAATAGGGTAATAAAATCTCTCCTAAGAAGATTCATTTTCACAGTCTTGCTTCATTATAGTTACTAACTGGTTTTTCTCTAAACCAATGCATGTGCACATTTACCCAATATCTACTACTTACTTTGTACAACGTCACACATGTGTATCTCGAATACTATGGCGCAGTGATCAAACACAACGCACATTGATCTAAAATGCTTGCTTTTGGGCAACATACCAAACCTATTTCCCCCATTTTTAACAACCAATGTTTGAATCAGAATTGAATGGAAGCAGCTTTAAAAACAAAAAAATGTGACTTTTACAATCAGGTATCATATTTTGTTAGCTTATGATTGAAATTAAGAAAGAGAAATTCATTGAAATTAGTAAGCAGTAGTGTAAAAATCAAAAACATATTGCCTATTAATTGCATACCTCTAATAAGCGTTCAAAAATATACATATTGTTCCAATATTCATTGTTGGGATTGTCATAAACTTTCCATAGCATCACAGTCTTTATATAATAAGATGCCAGTTCTCTCCAGTTTTCCTTATCTCGTAAAAGCTAAAATATTGCAATGAAATCCAAAATGAAGATAAATATGTTTTTAAAATTTAAGACTTTATGTAATGATTTAACTCCAAGTATTTGACACATTCAATAATTAATATGTAACAGTATCATAAACATTTGATTAGAAAATATCGATGAAATATACATCAATAACAAATTTTTAATTCTACTGGGGAAGGGGGGGGGGTGGCTAAAATTGCTTCCAAGATTGCTTTGCAATATGATTTGGTTTACAAAGATTTAAATTACACGATGAAATAATAATCAAAATGACAGAAATAATTAAAAAGAGAATAAAAATTACAAAAATGAGTTGTATGAAGGGAAACAAATTCTAACCCATAATTATTGAAAATTAATTATTGTACCATAACTATTTGAAGTTCAGTTTTTTCTCTGTTATAACTTAACTCGGAAAAAAAGAAAGTTAAATTTCAAATGGAAAAAAAAAAAAAATAAAAATAAAAATGAAAATACAAAACAAAATTTGCTTCAGAACTTTTCAAATAATGACTAACGAGGAGACGGTTTAAACTTGTGTATCTAGGGTGTAAAATAAAAATAAGTAAAACATAGTTTTAAAATATATCAATTGAATGGTGGGCACTGAATTGAAGGGTGGGAGTCTAATTTTTTGCAACTTTATCATTTTTGAGATATACAAAGATTGCAATATAGCCTCATTGTAGTTCAATAGCGTAAGGCTCGGTATAACAGACAGGATGCGGAAATTTTTATGCACCTTTTCAATATTAGAACCAAATTGGGACTACTTATAGATATACCCCAAAATTAATAGCGGAATTTAGAACAAATAGGTCACTTAAGAGAATGACAAATGACTACTGGAAAGTTTCATAAGCATTAGATAACTGAGATGTATAAGCACAAGCTTTAATGCAATAATTCACCTTCAAATCCTAATTTTACAACTGTTTATTTGAAAAAATATTTTTGAATGTTTTTTCTTGGAAAAAAACTTGGTTCAAAATTCTTTTGAACAAATTCTAACAGTAATTTTGATTTATGAACGAACTTAGTAAAGAAATACCTTCCAAACACACACATAAAATATACAGTTCAGGTGGCACACCATAAACTACTTTTAAGGAATCATTCTACAATACATTGCTCAAAATTACTCTGCAAGTTTAATTGGCCTCCTATTCAAATTTAGTTAGAAGAAAAAAGTAGAGAATTGTTTGATAGCTTCTTTTTTTTACTGATTTTATAAATGAAACTTGTCACAAGGTATAATGAACTTGTAAAAAAAATTCTTGCTCTTATGTTGTTAATTAGCTATCCCACGCTGATGAGACTTTCAGGCTATTGGTCATTTGCTCAAATATTGCATTTGGTTTCAATTCCTGATTCAAATTAGATATTCATAGATAAAGCAGTTCCAATTTTGTTCTATAACTTAACAGGTACATGAAAATATTTGTGAGCACATTCAAATAAAAGACAGGATCCAGAAAAAATTATTTTCACTTACTTTTAGGAGTTTAATGATCGGTTTGGCACATAATTTATTATGTAGAACATGCTCTTCTGCATTTGGAAAGTCAAGTCTCCAAGCAATACTTGCTTCTTGTTCATTCAACGCATCCCCTCTGTACATTTTAGGAACCATATAAAAGACTGGCTGTAATGAGTAATTGAAGAGGTTATCAGAAGCAAAAACAGCCAAGGTCATCACAGTTCAAGACATCATGACAACATTGATAGTTTTATGTTTACAAAAGTGTAGTGTTTCTACCAGAAAATTTGCTGTGAGAAAATACTGACACATGTAAAAAGATAACAGAAAAAAATAACCACCTGGAATAAAAACAGGGATTTTCGGAGGTGTTAAAATGGAAATAAAGAACTAAGACTATCTAAGAATATTATAAACCCTGAATATACAGAAGAATACACATTATGTGCTAATATGGGAATGTTTTATGAAATTTCATTACATCTTTTCCAGGTTTTGAGCTAGCATTTCATTTCACACTCCAGGGTCCCCCGTACCTACCACAGCTTCGTGGTTTAACCGGGATAGGGCCCTGAAGAGCGCTCTGTTCTTAATTTTGAACCAGAACCTAGGGTCGAGCAAACCCTAGGGCCCAGCACTCCCAGAGGTATCATTTCACTTGGAGGACTTTGTGACCACGACATTTTTAACGCCTCCCAGCCACCATTAATCAAGACGGTGGATCTTTGATCGGCTGGGATCGAACCCGGGTCCATCCGGACACGAGTTCGATGCCTTACCGATCAGGCCACCACGGCCCATGAGCTATAGCATTTACAGCAAATACTACAAGTTATAAGTTCAGAAGTTTATATATTTTTTTTATTTTTAACAGAAGCAGACATAAAGAAATTATTGCATGCAGTATACAATCAACATTAAAAGGAGAGGGCAAAGGAAAACAATGCATGGTTCTTTGGTCATTGATCTTTTTTACTTCCTTTTACGTAGTAAAAAAAGTATTTTGATCGCAAAAAAAAAATTCACTCAAATTTCGGTCTAAATTTTGATTTTGCTCACCCCCGAATGAATGTTGAGTAGTTGTTTTGACTTGTCAGCACATGCATATGTACCTACTAACATATAACCAGCCGAAAAATCTTTTTCAACCACCCCCGAGTGAATTACGACGAATTTTCTCGTGACGTCTGTATATATATGCGTATGTATGTTACAAAACTCAAAAACTATATGCCATAGAAACTTCTAGCTTGGTATGTAGGCTCTGAGGGGGGCCTAGTTGTGCACCTCCCCTTGTGTTCCCAAGGGGGTGTTTTACCCCTTTTGTGGGATAAATCAGTGTTAATTTCAATGCAGACTTTAGTGATATGAATTGGCGCGACCACTTGGCGACATATTGCCAAGTTGGCGATAAATTTGGCAGAAAAATTATTTTTTGAATTTGGGTTCAATTTGGCGCTATTGGCGGTAATTTGCGAAAAATCCACTGAATGATGTTAAAATCGGCGATATTTGGAACATTAATCATTGTAAATCTTTTTTTTTTTGCATTTTTTTGCAGAAAACTAGGGTGTAAATGTTTGAATTGTAATCTTGCTCACTCCAAGCACTATTTTAATACTTAAGACATCTACTAAAAAATTTACACGTAAAAGGAAGTAGTGTGGGGTCCATACTAGATTTTTAAAATTAGCATCTGGATAACCAGCACTTGATCATACATAGATATCCCTAAAAACACTTTAATAACATATAACTTTAAAGTAATAGTTATTAATTCAAAAAGAACTCTAGACGCTAATAGCGATAATTATAGATGCTAATAGAAACATAAACACATATTCAAGGCACAATAAATGTTATGCTTACGTTTTTTGTGTCATTTAAATAACTCCCCATTTTGTCATTTAAATGAGAATTTGGAAACTCAAAAACAGGAGCTAAATCAATGTTGATAGTGTATCCAAAAATTGTATCTATATCCATTGTTCTGGCAGGACCACTTTCATGTGTTGCCACCTGTAAAATATTAGCAGTTAGAGATTCAATTAATATTAGAAGTGTACTTCACGATGTGCAATTCTGGTGATCTTGCAGCAAATTAGTGACTGCATTGAAGAAGATCTGTACTCAGAAAACTGTCTGGATATTGCTGGCGCAGTTATATAGCACCTTTGGTTCTATATGAAAATACCTTTCTAATCATTTTAATAAAAAATAACATCAAAAAGTTTGACGTCATTTGAATAATAGTCTCTCTTATCATGCTGACATTTGCAGAGAAATACAAAAAACGTCCTTTCATTTGCAAAAAAAAAAAAAATGTTTGATAAGTAAAACCTCTTTGCAAACAAGTATTTCAGATTAATTCTAAAAGTTTTTTTTTTTTTTTTAAATACGCTTTTTTTTTTCTCTTTAAGAATTTCTATGCTTGCACTGTAGCTGATTATGTCATGCTTCTTAAACTGCAGTTTTGCAGGTTTCTTTTTCAGTTTTTTTCATTTTAAGTAAGTATCATATAAAAATAACCAGGAACACATTAAAAATTTTACTTTTTTAATACATGCAGTAAAAAATGTGCACAATTTAATGTAGTAAATATAACATACTGCAAAAAAGTATAATGTTCAAAGTAAAACCATTAATTTTTAAGCAAACAAAATTAAAGATTTTGAATGAATTAGATTTTTTCAGCACCTAATCAGTCAGCAGATAGTCTGGGGCTATCACGCAAGCATAGGATTTCCTTTCTATTATATTGTACTGTTGTCAGAACAGCCTCAGAATGGGTGCTAAAAACAATTATTAGACATTTATTTGAGAACACATAGTGTCAATTGTCTCCAAAAGAAGAAATGGAAGCTAATGAGCATGGGAAATTTAAATTACAGCAGCAACAAGACATTAGATTCTGACATTCTGAGCTGAAAGTAAAATTCTTATTCTGATCAACGTAGGAGCTTCAGATTCTATTTTGTGTAAAAAAACCAACAAATAAATAAGAAAGCTTGTTAAAGTGGTATTAAAATTAAAAATACACAAGTATATTTTCATTACCAAGTGCGCAAAAAAATGCTAGATGCATTTTTAATTTCCAACAAAGATGAGACCAAGTTAAATGGAATCCCTGCGAAATTTCAAGTGTTTCCATACCAGACTCAACCCTTACCTCATAGCCCTCTTGAGATAGCAGTACATACATACAAAGATTTATTCATTAAAGGATTGCTTTAAAAACAGAGCAGAAAGCCATGTCCGATTTCAAGGATAATAATAAGGCAATCCTTGATTGTTCATAAAGTTAAAATATAAATAAATGATGATTGCAAATGTTGAATGTTATATTAGTGCTTAAGTCATTGGTTATTGAGTTCTCCAACTTTTTAATTATATCCTCTTCTCCGAGGAATAATTCTTCGAGCTTTCTCTTTTCATTTTTATTAAATGCAAGACACAAAAACTGTTCTGAATCTTGAATCCTTCAAAGTATCATAAAAAATATATGTCAGCTCTAAAAGAACTATATAAGACTTAAAGGATAAGATAAGAGTGACATTTTAAAAGTTCTAGATGCTTATTTAAAACAAAAATAAAACAGTAAAATACTTCCTGCAGTAAATTACTTACACTTTTAATAATGCCTTCAAAATCGCGTTTACTACGAAGAAAATTGTCAATACGACTTTGAAACCATGAAGTCAGTTTTTTAGGCAGTATATACTGACCATCAGATGTGTTGTTTAGGAATTCTTGCAGAAGCACTCTTTGCCGAGGAATGGGCAGTGAAATATCTGTATCTTTTAGCTTGCACCTCATTTTTGCATATGCACAGGTATTTTCAAAAAATTCTGGTTCCTGCAAAATAAAAGATATTATTTAATAATCAAAAATTATGTTAATAGCACACATTATTGAGTTATGATAATGGAGTTACACTAAATCATTAACATGTCTACATTCATAGAACTAATTTTTACTCTGCAGAAGGATCTCAAACTATAGACCACGTATAGTGGGGCTATTAATTTTAAATGATAGTTTTAGGAAAATGTTAAATGGGGCTTATAGAAATATCTCTGCAACAAAAAATACAGAAAAGCTTCATTAAGGAGGAAAATACAGATAGTAGAAAGGAGAAAAAATTACAAACAGGGTTGGTACTCAATTTTAAAATTAAAAATAAAATTTTGAAGGAGAAAAATGAATGTTTGAAAGACTAATTTTACCACAACAAAATTACTATTTCCAAATCACTTTTTTTAACATGATTTCTTAATACAGTAGTTTTGAAAACCTGGTCTCAGAAGCCTGTTTGATTCACAATACTTCATTTATATTTTTATTCATATTACCTTTTTTCATAGCTAAAAAATAATTTAAATATAAAATGAAAAAAAAAACAGTTAATCAACATAATTAAAAGTATATTGAACCAAAAATTGAAAATGACAATAAATGATTACCGTAATGCAAAATTTTGGTGACAAAACTAAAACCACATTTATATCATATTCTGTTGCACTTGAAATTTTCAAATCTTGATAAGAACTACCAGTGTAAATAAATCGATTAAATACACAATCAGTATCTTCATTTTTCTTGAGAAAATGCCTGAAGGTTTTCAAAAAGGAATCAACAACTTTTTTCCCATTTGCCTTCTCCTCCTCATCAATTTTTATTTCATTCTTAAGTATTTTCTGAATGAGTTCTGATGCAGCTTTACTTTTCTGAGAACTTAAAAGATTTTCTTTCTAAAATGAGAAAACACAGAAATGAAAACTAAGAGTATAAAAAATGCAAAACCTAAAAAAAAAAAATTCTGCAATATGAAAAATATTGTTCCCCTTAATTGTGATGTTGACTCAAAGTATTTAGATGGGCTGAAACGCTACTTGAAGCTGATATTATACTTTCCCCTCCACTTTTGTCAAGCTCAGAAAAAAATAAAATAAAATAAATAAAATCAAAACTTGCTAATAACAAATTAGTGAAAAATGAATAATAACATCATTTGTAGAAAGAAAGATTTTAATAGCAATTGATGAATCATTAGATAAACATATTTTTGACAGAAAGGCAAGAAAATTTTCCTTTAGAATGAAAACAATCTCAATTGCTTAAAAAAAAGTACAATACAATGTTGGATCTGAACACAGCCAATGGAAACATTATTATTCCAATTCTCTGACTGGAATTCTATTAATTATAGATAAAATTTACAATATCTCTCATAAAGAATAAACTGAACAATAGTTTAACAATATGTAAAAATTAATAATCATAATTGATTGTGCAGGTTGTAATAAATCTGATGGTTTGCTTAGGTTGTTTGTTAAATTTACAAATACATATCTGTACTTCAGAATCAGACTAGCATAAGTCCAAAAATGGTGATTTTCACATTTCTACTATGTTTATTCCTACATTATAGGTAGAATTTTATGCAGCAGCGACCCATGAGAACATGACAAAATAAAAGAAATTAATTCAAAATTATTTCTCAGTGTTAAAAGAGCAGATCCTTTGCATGAATCAGACAAACGTTTTCTTGCTTTCCTTAAAAGTAGCGAAAATGAACTTGTATTACAACGGTTCTGAGGTACAGATATACCACAATAACTCAGTTGCAAGCAGAAAAACTACTTACAGCAGATTTCCCGATTATTAGCAGAATAGGGTGGCACAGTAACAGTGCACTGGATGAGAAAAGAACAAGGTTTATTACCTTCACAAAACCAAGTGAAAATGAAATGTGGTATTAAAAAAAAACACCCAGAGCACCAGAACATGTCAGTATAAAGCCTTCAAAATGCTATAAAAACTGCCAATGAATTGCATTGGATTGATGATATAAAAAAATTAAAATCTAACTTTAAACCTAGTGATGTTCTGTCGATTTGTAAAGTGGTTTGGACCAGGGATAGTAAGATTTAATTAGATAAACTGATTTTAAAATTGAGATACACTTTCTTTTTACACACATTCAATTTACTTTCTGGAACCCCGATTCAGGACTTTAAGAACTTGTTCAAGTAGGTGTAAAAAAAATATCTATATTTTTAAAGTTTGAAAATTTCAGCTCCTATTGTATGTATGGATGACATGAAAAAAAAAAAAAACACTTAGTTGCATGCTTTCAACATAAAGTGTAAAATAAATGAAAATGTTAAGTAACTTTGAAACAGGAACAAGGGCAGATAAGATAAATATAAATAAGTAAATAAAGCAAGAATACAGATGAAGTTACATGAAATTTGCTGTGCATTGAACAAATAACTTACTTTAGAAATTTCATTAGTATTTGTG
This sequence comes from Uloborus plumipes, assembly GCA_038373865.1. Taxonomy (NCBI): domain Eukaryota; kingdom Metazoa; phylum Arthropoda; class Arachnida; order Araneae; family Uloboridae; genus Uloborus; species Uloborus plumipes. Next base: position 105,468 of record JAXGGA010002326.1, on the reverse strand, counting down.
AAATTTTCAACTTGTTTGAATACAAGTTTGACAGTATCTTTCATTTGAGTCATATCAAACTCCATTTTGTCCATTTTCTCTGCTAAAGATGAACAAAAATTACAGCATGCACCTTTTTTGTTGTAACATGTTTTGCACACCCATGACAGCTGCTTGATTTGGTATTTAAACATTAATTCATACAAATCTTCTGGGAACTCTCCATCAGTTATTGGGACTAATTGACTGCATGAATTACATTTCAAACATTTTTCAGCCATGTTGAACTGCAGCTGCAAAAATAAAAACTAGAATCAAAGACAAAACCAAATTCAACAAATAAAATAAATAAAACTACCTTTTTTTAAAGTACTTATATCTCTAATAAAAATGATAGATATAATTATATATATATGTATATATATCTAATATATAAAATTCTCGTGTCACAGTTTTCGTTGCCATACTCCTCCAAAACGGCTTGACCGATTTTGATGAAATTTTTTGTGCTTATCCAGTATCTATGAGAATCGGCCAACATCTATTTTTCATCCCCCTAAATGTTAGGGGTAGTCCACCCATAAATTTTTTTTGTTCGCACATAACATCTGATCTACTGAACTAAAACAATATGTGTTATCGTAAATCCTTACTTCAATGAGCGACCCGATGGTCAAGTGGTTCTGCGCGTCAGGTTGAAGTTCCTGATGGAATGAGATCGAATCCAGGCCCGCAAGGATTTTTTCGAACAGCTGCATGATTTTTTTTTTTTTTTTTGAATGATTTTAATGATTGTAATGTCCTTATGCAGGTACATCCCTTCATGGGGATCTACCCCATATTTTTTTATAGTACAAAATGACAGTTTTGGTCGGATCTTTGTTAAAATTGGCAATGGGGTCCTTCAATGCTGTAGAATTTTCTTATGGACGTTTGCGCTATTTTTGGGGGCTTTGAATCGATTGTGGCAATAAATGGTTTTTGATTTGCGGCACTTATATTATTTTTTTCAAAAATTATATACACTATCAATTATATTATGTTAATTTTTGTACCTTTATAAAATTCTGTATTTTATACCTTGCATTTACGTCAAATTCAAGGTAAAATTAGAAGTCAAAAATTCTGAAGAAGATAAATATATGTTAAAAATTAAAGTAACTATTTTTTGTGATTTTCATATTGGTTGTGACCAAAAAACATCATTACAAACAAATAAAATGTATTAAGCACAATTAGTGTTGAGTTATTAGGCAAAATCTGCTGTGTAAAGTTTTTTTTCACTGCGAGAGGGGGGGGGAGGGATATGAACGATCATTAAAGTGACACAAATTTTAAAAAAATAAAGGTTGGATCTCCAATTATCTTGCTTTGTAATTTGAACTCGCCCCGGCTGTGCAACGGTACGCGATTAGTCATTCAAAAATTAATGAAAAACGTGATCGAAGCCAGGATTTTAAATGGCAAGTTCAGAGGTGAAAATATACTCATACCACGGATTCCTATTATACCTACAGATGTGCCAATTCAATTCAAACGTATTCAGTTTCCGATTAGATTGGCATTTGCAATGACTATCAACAAATCCCAAGGTCAAACGATGTCTGTTTGTGGCTTAGATTTGAGAACACCATGTTTTTCACGCGGACATGCATACGTGGCATGCTCTCGAGTGGGTAAACCATCCAGTTTGTTTGTGTTAGCTAAAGATGGACTAACAAAAAATATTGTTCACGCTATAGCATTAAGAGATTGATATTGTTTAATAGTGTTACTGTCGTAATTGTTTAATTAATGATATATAATTTTAAGGAATAAATTATAATAACTTAAAAATAATGTTTGCCTTTTGTTATTTTTATATTCCCTCATCGTTCACAGCGCTCTATGCTTATTTCACGCATATACCACATTATTACATACATACAATATGGGCAATTCCATGTAACAGTGGACATCATTGCCAAAAAAAAAAAAATTAATATAGAAATGCTACACACAGGTTTTTTTGATGTTAACATTCTAAATTTTTGAAAAAAGTTGTTCTTTACAGTTGGCAACAGGTTTATATATATTTTTTTCCAACTTGGCTGGCAACAGTACAAGCAGTGTGGTTAGTGCTGCAGTTCTAAAGGATTAGTTATTTTAAAATTGTGCTTTTTCAAGATTTACAGGTGAGCTATTTTTAGTTTTTATGTTGGTTTATAAGTTTGTAAAGGTAGTTAATGTGTTAAATTTCACTAAAATAATTTCTTTGTGTATTTTGGACTGTTTCAAAACAAGGCCTTATTTTATGTAACATCAGTCACAAAAACTTCATTTTTTTTAAATTTCTCTGTAAGTTTTAAGTATTTTCACCAAAAAATTTATTATCTCTTTATTTAAGCCAGTATCATTAATACTAATAAATAAAATGAATTGTTTTAATAATATTTGGCAATTTAAATTATAATTCAAATGTGTAACATCAGTCACAATGTAACATCAGTCACGTTTCTTTTCTTGCTTTAGATCATTTCTTTTTCTTGAAATGGCTTTAACTGCTGCAGAGAGGCAAAGAAGAAGAGAGAAATTAAAAAAGTCTGGGAAGTTTGAAGATTACAAAAATAAAAATAAAGCAGAGGCAAAAAAATATCGAGAGAGAATGACTGCTAAGTTGTCAAAGCTTCCAAAACCCATCCAAGCAACAATAAAAGTAGAAAGAAAAGAAAAAATTAAATGTAGAGTGGCTAAATGGAGAGCATCAAAAAAGATAGATAAAGATAAGTCAACTCCTACTTCTTCAAATCTAAGTCCATTCAAATCTACATGCTCATTCGGAAAAGCCACAGCTAGAGTAAAACGAGCATTGCCTTCTACTCCACGTCGAAAGAAGGCAGTAATCAAACGGTTATTTGAGCAAGAAGTTGGAGGACAAATTACAGAACCATCCCCTGCTACTAGATCAACAGCTGTATCTCCTGATGTTGTACAGCTTGTTACAGAATTTTATCAACTGGATGATATAAGCCGCCAAGCTCCAGGCCTAAAAGACGTGATAACAGTTTGGAAGGACAATCGTGAGAAAGAAAAGTTGCAAAAACGTCATTTGATGTCCTCTTTAAAAGAAGTGTATGCATTATTCAAAAAAGAGAACCCTGAAGTGAAAATTGGAAAAAGTAAGTTTGCCTCACTTAGACCAGCTCATGTTCTTTTGAGCAGTAAGCTCCCGCATAATGTATGTTTATGCCAGTATCATGAGAACTTTATTCTGGCGATTGATGTTTTGCACAAGAATATTTTAAACATTCCTGGCTACTCGGTTGATCTTCCTGAAAATTTAATTTGTAAGAAGGAAACTAATTGTTGGCTAAATAAATGTGAAAATTGCCAAGATGGGAAGGGATTTTTGAATATGCTATCAGAAAATTTCAAAGATCTTCAATCCTTATATTCCCAAGATGTAACATGGATGTCATGGAAAAAAGTGGATGAAAAGTTGTGTAAAGTTGTTGAGGAAGGAAATGTAGAGGAGTTGGTAGAGTATATTCGTGGCTTAATCCCTAAATTCTTGAGCCACTGCTTTGTGAAACGCTCACAAGCTAAATCTTTTCGTGAGCAGCGTGAAAAGGCTGTAAGCAATTTTTTTGAAAAAACCATGGCAATCATACAGGTTGATTTTTCCGAGAACTATAAGTGTGTTTCTCAGAATGAAATCCAAAGTGCCCGTTGGGGACAACCTCAAGTATCACTCTTCACTGTTGCGATATGGCACTCAGGTACTATTCACCCTCAAATAGTAATAGTTTCTGATAATTTGGATCATTCAAAAGAAGCTGTGGTACCGTATGTTGACAAAATTCTTGAAGATTTGCCGAAAGAAATTGTGAAAGTATGTTTTTGGTCAGATGGACCAACATCACAATTCAAAAACATATTTATTGCACGAACTGTAAGTATATTGCAAGAAAAATTCAAGATTGCGATCGATTGGAATTACTTTGCCACATCGCATGGCAAAGGGCCGGTAGATGGGATAGGTGGTTCAGTAAAAAGACTAGTATGGGATGCAGTGAAAAAGAACAAGTATATTGTTGCAAATGCAAAAGATTTTGTTTTAGCTGCTGCATCATCAAGTGTTAAAGTTTTTGAAATGAACGAGTCAGAAATGCAGAAGCGTTACAAAATTCTTAATTTCGGTAACCAAATTGAGAATGCTGTCACTATTGATGGCGTTATGCAAGTCCATTGTTTGACTGTCGTCAATGGTGAGACAAAACCATATCAATTTACTAACAAATCTATCATTGCAGATGAGAGATCTCTCATACCATTGGATGATGTACCAGCAGTAGGAAATTGGTATGAAGTAAAATATGACAATGAGCACTATCCAGGGGAAATAAAAAAAATAGTTGACGATGAATACCTCGTTACCGTAATGGTAAAATCTGGGCAGTTTTGGAAATGGCCAGCTGAGGCTGATGAGATATTTTACCCAAGAAACCATTTGATTAGAAAGCTCAACCCTCCTGATGTTGTAAATGCCCGTGGTTGTTTTAAGTTTACAGGGCTGTCATAATACTGACATGAAATTTTGAACCAATTTTGTAACTTACTTGATGGAATTTTAGGCTTTTCATTTGTTGGTAATTTGCTTCAGTAGATTGTTTTGAAAAAATTGTTTCATCAATTGAAGGGCTTGGGATATGAAGGTGTTATGTAACAAAACCATAATTTAGATTAACTTAGGTTTCTAAGTTTATTTTTTGCAGCTTTTTTTTTTTGGTTTTGTGGTTAAGTGAACGTATGAAATTAGTCTAATAACATCTATTTTTTATGTAAAAAGTTTTATTTGCTTACATATACCCATGATAAAAAAAGTTATTTCAATTAGATTGCCTTTTCAAAAATTGTAACATAGTCCCTTCATCTACCAAACTCTTCAATTATGAAGTAAATAGATTGTAACATCAGTCACGCTAAAAAATGTAACATCAGTCACGGCAAATTTAACTAATAAAAATATAAAATTTGTTTTTTTCTAGTTATTTTTCTCCCTAAATCTTCTTATTGACATTTCAGCTATCTCATTATAAAAGAAAAATCATTCATTTGTTCATGGAAGAGGAGAATTCATTAATTATCAATAAGCTTCAAATTTGTGTGTCCATTTTGTGTAACATCAGTCACACACCTAAAAATGATATTAAAACAAAACAAAAGCAATAATTTTATTATTTTGAAAGGTTTACTTTAAATATGTTTGACTACAATTCATTTCCATCATTAAAAGAATAAATAAAATAATTTGTGAAAGAGTAATGATGAGATACATAGTTAAAAAAATGTCTAAATGTAACATCAGTCACGGTGGAATCGCCCATATACACATTCTACCATACATACATACATACTTACAATAAGTAAGCTATTTTTTTTCTACACTAGAAATTACTAGGAAATTATTTATATGGCAAAACAACGTTTGCCGGGTCAGCTAGTATATATATATATATATATATATATTATATATATATATACAGTCAATTCTCGATAACTCGAATTTGAAGGGACCGAAAAAAAACTTCGACTTATCGGAAGTTCGACTTATCATTAGTTTCAATTTGCAACACTTTAATAACAAAAACTTGGAATATTCAATTAATGTATAGACAACTGACAAGTTTAATTAGTTAAAATGTACACTATTTGAATTAAAACGTTAAGAAAAAAAAAAGAAAAATGAATCTTTCTTTTTATACATATTTCTTTCTTGTAGGATAATCCGTCATTTTAAGCTTCATTGAGCAGTTTTGTAATTTAGAGAACGGTAAATATTACACCTTTTTCACACATCATTCTTCTGTGGCAACAGATTCATTTTCTTCCATAGTTTGTATGTACTCTTCGTCGCAAACCTCAGTGTTTTAATCACATTTCGAAAATTCACATTAAGGAAATTTTCTTTACCAACGACTTTAAAAGTCGTTTGTTTTTGATTTAATAATTACTATGCCACTGTCACATTTCATTGAAGATTGAAGAAGCAAAACTTTTGAAACAATCAAATCCCTTACAAACGCAATAAGTACAAACAATATAGAGTCACCACAGGTGTTATTCCCTTATTACACATTGCTTCATCAGATTTTCTTTTGACTTCAGATTTTCTCTGTCACATCAAAAAAAAAAAAACTTCGAGTTAAAGGAAGTAAACTTCGAGATATGGAGGAAAATTAACATAGAATTGAAGACAAAGGGGTCGGGACTTAATAAGAAATTCGTGTTATAGTAATATTCGAGTTATCGGACTTCGAGTTATCACGAATTGACTGAAAAATATATAAGAATATATGTCTGCGACCATAAGTCTCTCTACGAGAATCTTTACGAGAACTGCTTTTCAAACAATAACTCACCTTGAATCCTCGATCGTTACAACATCGACGAATTCCACGAAGGGTGATAGAACAGGTGGTGATCCGTCATCGTCATAGCTGGAAAAAAAATAAACATATTGTTACTTTCTTGTACCCTTATAGCCAGACAAAAGTCTAGTGGTCAGTCTTTCACTGAGCGTGGTCAACCATCGCTTGTGTCGGTAGAAGTACTCGCCTGGACAGTGCCATAAGGCAATCAGGGGCAAATTGAACTTAATTTTTTTTAACTCGCGATAGCTCTGGCGGGGTCGAAAACGACCCCAGCCATTTTTGTTTCCATTTCCTGGAATTTTATAACCAGATAAGGAAACCATCTTTTGGGTGACTGCAATTGTGTCTTTGATTGATGTGAAGGTGTGATTGGAATTTTCTTAAACCCTATCCATTCTTGTTAACAAGGGGAGTGTTTTGAGAACACTGCAGTCGTTTTCAACCCCGCACGAACGCTCGTGTTACAAATAATGGCGCGAGTGGTGGAAATTTTCAGTTATAGACCAGATGTACAGTCAATTCTCGTTAACTCGAATTTAAAGGGACCAAATAAAAACTTCGAGTTATCGGAAGTTCGACTTATCGTTAGTTTCGATTTCCAACACTTCAATAACAAAAACTTAGGAATATTCAATTTATGTATAGATAACTGACAAGTTTAATTAATTAAAATGTACACTATTTGAATTAAAACGTTAAGAAAAGAAAAGAAAAAGAAATCTTTCTTTTTGTACATATTTCATTCTTGTAGGATAATCCGTCGTTTTAAGCTGCATTGAGCAGTTTTGTAATTTAGAAAACGGTAAATATTACAGTTTTTTCAAACATTGTTCTACCTTGGCGACAGATTCATTTTCTTCCATAGTTTGTTTGTCCTCTTTGTCGCAAAGCTCAGTGTTTTAATCACATTTCTCAAATTCACATTAAAGAAATTTTCTTTATCAACTACTTTAAAAGTCGATTGTTTTTAATTTAATAATCACTATGCCACTGTCACTTTTCATGGAAGGTTAAAGAAGCAAAACTTTTGGAAAAATCAAATTCCTTACAAACGCAATAAGTACCAACAATATAGCAAGAGCCACCACAGGTGTTATTCCCTTATTGCACATTGCTTCATAAGATTTTCTTTTGACTTCAGATTTTCTCTGAATGAATCCCTACAAGAGAATAAATAAAATTTCATGCTGTCACTTGAAGGTTTTTTCTGATTTTTAACTATCAAATGTTTAGTCACATCAAAAAAACTATGAGTTAAGGGAAGTAAACTTCGAGATATGGAGGAAAATTAACATAGAATTGAAGACAAAGAGGTCGGGACCTAATAAGAAATTCAAGTTATAGTAATATTCGAGTTATCGGACTTTGAGTTATCACGAATTGACTGTATATATATATATACAAATACAAATACAAATGTGGCGACCAGCAGCAGGCTCAGGGCCCAACTTGGCTGGTCCTAGTCAAATTAAAGACCCCAATGAAGATCAATGGCCCTCTTAAAGCCATCTACTCCATTGCTCTTTACCGCCTCTTCCGGTAAGCTGTTCCAAGTTCCCACTACCCTGCTAAAATAGTAATTTTTTCGAATTTCCAGGTTCGCCTGAGGTTTAAACAGCTTAAAACAATGACCCCTTGTCCTGCTTTCCTTGCAAAAATCCAACCCTGCAACATCATTCATTTTAATAAATTTAAATAACTGAATCATGTCCCCTCTGGTTCTCCGTTGCTCAAGACTATACATATTAAGCATTCTAAGTCTGGAATCATAGTCTAAATTAGAAAATCCATTTACTAACCTTGTAGCCCTTCTTTGTACCCTTTCCAATAAATTAATGTCTTTCTTCAGATAAGGAGACCAAAACTGAACAGCATACTCCAAATGAGGTCTTACCAAACTTCTATATAGAGGCAGAAGAACCTTCTTAGATTTGTTTGAAATAGATCTATTAATAAACCCAAGCATCCTATTGGCTTTGTTACTAGCTATGCTGCACTGTTGACTGGACTTTAAATCCTGATTTATTAAGACACCTAGATCCATAACATTATCTGCCCTACTAATGACTGAACCCTGTAAATAATAGCTTGTATGTTTATTTCCATGACCGAAATGCAGCACTTGACATTTCCCAACATTAACTGCCATACCCCACTTGTCTGCCCATTTAGTAATATGATCCAAATCCTGTTGCAGCTGATTTATTTGTTCGTCATTTTCTACAACCCCCATAAGTTTGACATCATCGGCAAAACAATTCATGTTTCCAGAAACATTTTCATGAATGTCATTCATAAAAATAATAAACAAAAGGGGACCTAAAACTGATCCTTGGGGAACCCCACTTAAAACTTCACTCTATTTAGAATAGTTACCCCTAACAACTACTCTTTGTTTCCTTCCTGTCAGCCAATTCCTAACCCAAACTAGAATTTTACCTCCTACCCCTATACCAGCTAATTTGCTGAGTAGTGCTACATGCGGTACCTTATCGAAAGCTTTTTGAAAATCTATGTAAACAACATCTACGCATTTTTTGCTATCTAAAGCCAAGGTAACCTTGTCGTAGAAATGTAATAAATTAGTAGCACACGATTTACCTTTTCTGAAACCATACTGCAAACTACTCAACAGCCCATTATTTTCTAAGAAATTCATAATCTTAATTTTGATCAATGTTTCAAAAATTTTACATACCACTGAAGTCAGACTCACAGGCCTATAATTTCCTGCATTACCTCTAGACCCTTTCTTGAAGAGTGGTGTAATGTTAGCTAGTTTCCAGTCCTCTGGCACTATCCCTGAGTTATACGAAGCATTGAATATATTAACTATAGCGTCAACTAATTCCTCTGCACATTCTACTAGAATTTTTGGATAAATATTATCTGGTCCCGGAGCTTTTGTGGTTTTAATTTTTTTCAAATAAAGTAAAACGTCCTCCCTGGAAAATACAAAGTCCTCAAGCTGTGTAGTAGCTTGTGTCTTGCTTGTGTCAACTGTTGATACGATCCAAGGAACCATAACTGATTTAATGAGCCATTCGCGGTTTCGCCTTAATGCGGCATGTACTTAGACATGCATGGCTTAATCTTTGAGACAAGCATATGACTACTGGCAGGATCAACCAGGTAGCGTCCGCATAAGCAGGACGTTCGAGCCGTAAGAGGCACGAATCCGAGAGTAGCAATATATATATACCTGATATAAAACACACTTCATAAAACTACACAAAAGAAATAATTTGATAACAAAATTGAATATTATTGATGAAGAATTTTGAACAGAAGTTATTCATTAATCATTGAACTAAAGAAAATGTGGAATCACTGCTGCCAATATTAAACTTCCAACCTATTAAAAATTCCTGCTTTTGACAACTAGACATTGTTAAGAAACTTACGAAATACAAAAATTCACAATTGCTGAATTTTAAAACTCAATGATTGGTTTTTAATGAATTTTTTAAAAACCCACACGCAAAAAAGCGTGCACAGAGAAACTAAACCAGTGGCGTCCGATTGCCTTTCATATACAAAAATTGTACTGCAGCTATACTATCTTTTCATTGCAGAGTTTTTTTCCTTTTCTGTTATCAATTAAAGTCTATTAATTCAAATGGAGATTGGATTCATCAAAGGGCAATTCAATAATATGTCAACAATGATTGTTTTAAACTTTAAACTGCGAAAACCATATTAAAATTTTTAGAAAGGCATTACTTGGCGACTTTTGCTTGTTGCGGAAACCCGGAGGAACAGCGTCAGGAAAAAGCAAAAAAGCATGTTTCCTCTTGGGCTAATACACAAAGCTTCTCGCTCAACTGGCAGTTTGCGGTCGAAGAGCGAAAAATCGTCACCAACGCTCAAACATTAAAAACTATTTTTAAAAAAATGCTTGTCGTATTACAATTTTTTGTTCACCGATGATATTTAGGTATATATTGTTCTATCATATTAAAAAAAAGAAATTAAAAAATCAAAACCTCCCTATTCCCTACTAAGTTAAAGATGAGAACCGGTTTTCAAATTGGTTCCAAGCAGTTGACAACATGGAAGACGGCAAAACCAGGGTTGGCAAAAACCTGGGTTTTTCTACAAAAACCCAACCCACCCTGGTTTTTGTGGGGTTTTGCGGGTTTTTCTGGGCTTTTAGGGGTTTTTGTATGTTTAAATTTTATTTCTTATGCAGAGATTGATATATAAAGTATGCATTCATTCATGTAAAAATATATTTATTGAGTTTAAGTTCTGAATTGCATTTAATTACCCTCAATGGATTAATAATTAATATTATTAACAATATCAATTCAGGTGTCTGTCCAGGATTTTTCACAGGGTCCGTTTTTTATGAAAAACTAAATAATTTTGTGAAAAATCAAATAATTTTGTGAAAAATCAAATAATTTTGTGAAAATCAAACAATTTTGAAAAAAAAAAAAATTTTTGAATTTAATAAAAAATAAAAAAACATTCCATTTAGTTTCCTCTTAAAAAAGCGTATTAAACATCAAAAATGCGAAAAATTCGATTCCTGTAGCGGATGCAAACAGATTGCAGTTTGCTAAGTGATGGCATCAAAAGCATTAGAATGGAATATTAACGAATGTACTTTGATAATTTTTTTTCAATTTCATTTTAAAGGTCCATGATAAACATATTATTAATGTATGTTGACACAATTAATGCAAAAATAAAATAAAACGATCCATTCAGCATTTAACATTTAGACTCATAAAAGATCAGTTAATTTTGCTTCAAAAAATTTTAAATAGTGATCTGAACAAAAAATAAAGCGATTTTTCATTTTTTTGCCTACTAATAAAGAGTAATTAGTTTGAAAAAAGAGTAAAATTTGATTTTCATACCGGATGAAGAGATCACATTTTTCAAAATGAAAGCATCATAAGTATAAAAATAATAATTTATTAAATTCAAATAATTTTAGAATTACATTTCATCAAGTTTATATGATGAATGTCATTAATAATCACCGACATATTCGCCGAAAATTCGGTAGGGAGGCGTAGCAAAACAGACAATACCGGACTTCCAATATCAACAGACGAAAAAATACATTAATTCCTGAATATAACCAAAACACCAACCCCTTGTAAGCAAAAAAAAAACGGATAATTTTCTGCCAAAATAAGGTCAAAACGTCGCAGCAAAGACATCAGATGCTATAATTATAAATAGCTGATCACTCTACCATAAGCAATCCCATTTTTTTCTAACCCTAGCTATCTATTTGTAGTTCTAAGTTCATTTCGCAGATAATTGCTATAATTATTATTATTATTATTATTATTTTGTTTATTTGTTTAAGTCAAGAGCAGTGAGAAAAACCCCTACTCTGTATTTCCAGAGAAATCTATAACAACAACATCCCAGCAAGCCATTGTAACTTGCATTTGATAAAACAAACAAGAACTAGTAAAGCAAAACAACTACCTTTTTTAAGTTGTTAATTACTTTAAAAGAAATCAACAAAAAGTGCTTTGTTTTATGTTAAAGATTTATCGCTTGTCAGGCAGGAAATGCCGACTTTTTTTTTTTTCGCAAAATTGTTGGATAAGCGATTCGCTTCTTTAACTTCAGAACTTCTTTTTCCCCTGCAATTAATAATATCATCAACCGAATTGTAATATTTGATATGTATATTTAAGAAGCTTTGGACAATGATTTCAGCTAAAAACTTTTGTCACTTGTCTTTTACAAAATAGAAGAACCGTTGCAAATGGGCTTTCCTACAAATACAGGAATATTTAGGGTGTGAAAGCTTCAAAAACTTAACTTTATACCATTAAAAAATTAAAACAATTTGCACTTGTTTACTAATAGAAATAATCATATTTTCTCATTAAGTAGCCTGTTTCAATATCATGTTATTTGCATGTTTTTTATAAGGCATATCTCAATGATAGGTGTGTGTCTGAGATAAGGGAAGTGTCTCCCCACCCCCTTCCTATTTTCAAAACCGAAACTGATCAATTTCAGAAGGGGGAGTGGGGACTCTTAATCGATTTTTTTTTTTTTTTTGAAAAAATCTTAAGAAAAAACTAGGTTAACATTAGAACTTTGCAAGAATTATAAATTTATTAATAAATGCTTGTCATTAATATTTTAGTAGTAAACGCATGGGGACGCATTTTCTTTGTTTTTTTTTTTTTTTAAATAAAAAAAAAAGGGGTTTAGTGCTTCAAGTCAGTGGTAAGGTGCCTCTATAATATAGCACTACAAAATCATCATATACTAAATGCAATAGGGTTAGAAGAAATGAAGAGCAAAACTTTATTTTTCTTGCTCCATTTCGAGAACTACAAATTCGCGAGCGTAAAAACCGACAATATTGTACCAGATTTAGTAAAACATTTGAGATTCTTAATTTTGTTCATTCACTTTATTTGTCCTTCAAAAACAAAAATGAATGTGATTTTGATTGGTAAACTGTTATGATTTATTATGATTCTTTTCAATGTGTTAATGTTAATCTATGGAAATTACTTGAAGTATTTTTTTCATTCATTATTTTTATTTTATCATAATTTGACTTCTGTGTTAAATCAAAATTATCATCAAACATTAATTGAGCATTTTTTTCCATCTACAAGAAGTTAATCAATGGTTCATTTCTAATTTATTTTAAAATTTGAAATTTGCTATCAAATAATAATAATAATAATAATAATAATAATAAGTATTTTGCAACAAAAAGAAGTGTCATAGCTAGAAAAAATTTCTGGACAATGACTTGAAAATTGAAGAAATAATAATTATTTTATAAAATAATTACTCTAAGAAAAATTATCTTAAATAAACCTAATTTCTTACTTATTTTTTATGCATAATTTAGATGAGATATTATTATTGACTATAATTGTTGATTACTTAGAAATTAACAAAAACCCGGGTGAGTTTTTGCTGGTGGACCCGCCCAGAAAAACCCGGGCGGGTTTTTCTGGGCTGGGTCCACCTTTGCCAACCCTGGGCAAAACATAGTGTCTTCCATATTGGAACCATTTAAAATGCTTGATATTTTCATTTGAATAAGTTTTATTGGCGTACTGGAAAACCAATAGTTTAGGAAAAATCATACTTCAACAATTTGTCATTTTTTGCGGAAGATGAAAAAATTATACTTTGATCTACAAGACAAAAAATATACATGTAATTTCAATACATCTAATCAGCTTTCATTTTAGCCTAAAAATAAGTCTGTAGGTTCATTATTTTCTGTTATAATGAAATAATTTATTTGCTTGATGATTTTTTCCTACCAAACATCCATAAGTGTATAAAATTGACTAACATTTAGTTTTATATATATTATTGACTAAAAAACAAAACTTAAGTATATTTATACATATTTACATTCAAATAATTCATCACATTACATTATAGTACTCAAATTCTTTCTAAACATATTTTTAAAGAAAAATGTATTGATGTGGCCAAAACTGGTACAAATCAGGAAAAAATGTTTGGTAATTTTTAACTCAAAATCAAAAATGTTCTATCCCAATATTTTATAATGGTTACATAGCCAAGTAAATAGACTAAATAATGATATTGCATGAATTAATACACTTCAGTCAGTCATTTTCTATAAATTTTCCTTTTCAAACTTTCTCTAAAAGTAGCCATAACTGGAGCATCTACCCTATAACTAAAATAAATATAAATGATACTCGCTCAGTTTCCTAACTGTAGTGCGACTTGTATGCAACATGCAATGTTTTGAAGTATTTTGCTAGAAAAAAAATATGGAGTGAAAGTTTTTCTACACATGGGACTCATAAAAGTGAATCTAACAGACTCTGATTTTATACTAAAAAATAAATAAAAAAATAAGCCCCAAGGAAAAAAATATCGTTTCAGACAATTTAAAAAATATTTTAGGGGAGAATACCCCCCTAACCATTCAGAAAGGCTCTTGAAGAAAAGCTTGCAATATGGCTGGAGGGTTGAACAAGGAGAATGCCTCATGGGTTTTTATTGTTTAGCTATGTCGTTAAATTGTGGGTGTGTGTATTTAATTATTTTATAATATAGGCATTGAGATGTACTGTGCCAACCCTGGCAGTTTAGAAAATGACATTGCTTTCATTGGGTCATTTAAAGATAGGATCACCCACAGATTAATAAGTAGTTAAATTGTAATTAAATAATAATGTATTAAGCTAATTTTTTCCCCAATTGACACATTTCTTGTGTTTATAAACGCTACCTTGCCGCCAATTTTCATCCAAAGCAGAGATGGTGAGGTCAATTTTTGACAAGAAATGAGTTGATTAAACACAGAATAGATCAGGTTATTGTTTTTTTTAAATTGTTTATTTATTTTTATTTTTTAACCAACTACATTTGGTCTTGCTGTGGCATGACACAAAAGATTTTTCAGAACTAAGTTCACTCGCCTGGACAAAGCAAAACATATTTCACTGCAAATACAATTTCATTGTCTACCTATTATATCCTTTGATAAAATTAATTCAACTTCAGGCAAAAGCATTTTTTTTTTTACTCTTAATGTTCATTGCACAACGAAAATCCTAAAAAAGCAAATAACTTAATGCATAAACGTACCTGTCTAAAAAGATTTATTGTTTGTTGTGAAAAAGAGATACCGGCTTTTGCTTGATGATTCTATCCTTGCAAAAAACTCAGAGCCACTCTGGATATGAAATAATTGGAAAAGAAAAACATTTATCTGATTATAATCCTTACTACTTCATTGATTTTTATGTTTACTTTTGAAATTCATGGTATTTTAATTCAAAATAGAATATCCGTTAACAATACGTCAAACTGATAACAACACTAAACTAAGAAAATGCTCTTTCATGTGCATATGGATATGGACCACACATAAATGAGTCCAGTTGAGCAACCATTTTGATTGGCTAGTGTTTGTATGCCGGGTTAGCATTTTAGTAAGACTATGGCTAAATTTTAAAACAAAATTCTAAAACTAAAACGATTTTTAAAAAGCCCTATTTTTTTTTACAAAAGATGTAAAGAAACATTCGACAAAGCTCTTTTGTCAAATGTCTTTTCATGTTTCATTCATAACCTCACTTTTGCATTTTAATAAAAGCAGTTCCGGTCAAAAAAGAAATAGATAAATAAATAAAAATTGCTAAATTTCAAGTGTTGCATTTTCTCTACCACAAGAATTTGTAGTACCGTTAATATTATATTTGAAATACATGGGCGCTTGGTGTCAATGTGTTTATTCGTTGTCGATGTCGAAAGATTTTGGAGATCCCTTGCTAGGTCAAACGACCTGACAGTCAAATAGTGCCCGTCATTTGAGAAATAAATATTTAAAAACAAAGACATATCTCTTTCAGTCAACATTCTATACCGCTAGTTGCCTCATATTGCACATTTTTGCATTTCAAAATATTTTCAACTGTCCTACAATCATCCGTTTTAGAAAAAACGGAGGAGGAGTAATTGGATTGGCAATACTTGAATCAGATCATTCGCCAATTCGTAGGGTTGCTTTACGTTACCCACTTAAGGAATTTTTCCTGTGTTGAAATCGTTTTGATCACGTGGTTCAATAATTTGTAAATAAAAACAATGAATTGTTTTTCCTTTCCGTATGACCAAATCATATCTTTTCTTTCGAAAAATTTTGATTGAAAGGAGATATATTTTATCTCGATTCACACTAAACTGAAAGATCGTTGATATTTCTTCTTGTTATGTGTATTTAATTTAAAATCTGCTAATGCTAAATATTTGTATTAATGCTTTTATTTTCTCTTGTTACGTAAATCCTAACACGCGTTCTTTGTAAGCTTCAATCAGGAAACTCGTTATTTTCTTTCTCGTTTCAAGGTATTCAAACGAGGAAGTGTTTCACATATGTATTTTGTTACATAAGTTTCAACAAATTTCGAAAATTTTTCTCAACAGTATTCTTAATTGTGTTTCTGCGTACTTTACCTATTTTTGTTAAAGTGCACTTTCTTTGATTCAGTATTATAAAAAATAATTTATTTGCATTTTAATGTTCCTATTATGAAACATAATTTCAAGACTAACTGGTTTCTAAATAACAGGAAACTTCATTTTTGATATTGATCATATGAGGAAAATTTGAAGGTATCTTTAAACTGTCATCATATCATCGAAGTCGGATACAATAAATATCACAACTTGGAAAAAAGCAAGTAAGAATGCACTTTTTTACCTTGTAACTTTACTTCACAGTGTTTACTTGATATATTTTTTTTTATTTTGTAAATAATAATTTTTTCCTTCAAATAAGGAAATGTATGAAAAGTAAAATTGTTTTACATGTTTTGTTGATTATATATCGCCATCAATTATATTCCATCGCAATGTCTCAGCATTCATGCTATTTTTTTTTTTTTTTTTTTTTTTTGTTTCACTGTATTGATCTTAGTATTTTGGCAAAATGTGCTACAATTTAATTTCACAAAGCACACATATTTTCATTGCTATTATGCGTTTAAACTTGAAATTGAACGGGTCATTTCAAACTCATCTAAAATTTCTTTTTTTGTTAAACATTTTTTTTTTTCCTAAGTCGCCCTATCATGTAAATGAAAATGGCCCATATTTTTTCTTTCTTTTTCAGTTTAGGAATGCCAAAAGTACTAAGAACATGATTGAATTACCTATTCAACAGTGTAATTTGATTTTTAAAAGGGTAAACATTTAAAATGAGTTCATTTTGAAGTTTCAGGCACAAGGAAATTGTGGGATCAGGAAAAAAAGAAAATTAGATAAATCAGTCAAGTTTCAGAAATTTAAAAAGAATGTAGAGTATTTCTCTCTTTACTATGAAACTATAAGTGTTTATACTTGACACAAAACATTTAAATTTGCATCTTAATCTAATAATATGTTAAAAAAGTTTTTTTCTTTCATTTTCTGCAATAGCATATAAATTGCTTTTTTACTCTAAAGTCAATCTCTAGTTTTAGGTTCCAAAAAAAAAAAAAATTAAAAAAAAAAAAAAAACTAAAAGAAAATCTTAGAGTAAAGTTTTATTATTTAGAATGTAATGGGGTGAACCCTCTTTTTCTCCATGGGCCCTATTAGGGTCCTCTTTTCCATAGAGGGTAAATAGTGCTTCCTGTAAATAGTGTTTCTAAAGGGACCATGAAAACGAGTTAGTTCTTTAAATCATTGTGCTCATTTTTGGATACTTTATAGTTGGTGAATCAGAGTCAGCAATGATAACCAACAAATATTTTATTTAAAAAAGCATTTACATGTGCTGTACAATGGCATTTATGTATATTAATTAATGACAAAAAGAATCCAGAAATGAAAAAAAAAAAAAAAACGGCTCTTTCGATAATATGGGATTAAGCAAAACAAACCCATTAAATAAGTGGATCTAGAATTAATTGGAGTCATGACCCCTCCTCCCTAAGTGACCAAAAAAGCCCCATCTAAAGCTGTGTTTTGAAGACTTAAATTTTGAAAAATTTTCCCTAGACCCTCCAGTTATGCCCAAAAATGACCCCTACCCTTTCCAGAAATAACCCCCTCCAAGCCAGAAACTTTTTCTGCTCTTGGCAGACTTACCCTGTACATATTATAATTAAACACAATATTATATAACAAGATTAGATAGAATTGTCTAATAGGGTCATTCCATGTGAAATCAACACACTGATTCAGACTTGATGTCTCAGATTTTCATGATTTTTGGTATGCAGCATTATATCATAGACATATGAAAAAATACCAAATTTCAGTTACATAGCCCAATTATTTTTGAAGTTATAAATTTTTTAAATTTTAAATTTCTTTGAAAAAACACCATACTTTAACACATTAAAATGCCTATAGGCTCGCAACCAGTGGTGATATTAACCTGGGACTGGTCTCATTTTAAAGCTGTTGAATAGGGCTTTATTATGATATGCTACAACATAGGGGTTAAATTTTTAAAAAAATTTAAATTTTAAAATTAAATTTTAAATTTTAAATTTTTCAAAAAGTGGCAATTTTAAAAATTCCAAAAAATTACCAAAAATTGTTTGTGATGTCTTAATACATATTGCAAAATTCTATGATGGGATCTCAATGGGATCAGGAGATACAGGGCTTCAGAAATACACGTTTTGTGAAAAATACCAGAATTAGTATCAACAGAGGAAATTTTGTACAGTTTATTGAATGAAACAAACAACACATATCAATAAAACAAGCAGTGGCTATTACTTTTAATTTTTTAAATAGAGGAATATCACATAGACACTTACCATTCTCAGCCTTATTTTATGAGTTAATTATTAACAAATTAATTTATGAAGACTTCAATTGTTGGAAGATACCCACACATTTGTTTAGTTCACTGTCTGGTAAACTGTATGTTCGGCCAGTCTGAGTGGTGGGGTTCACTTTGCACATTACATCTGAAAATGGGATCCACAGTGTGTCAGGTGGTGTGGGATATATAAATGAGGATGACGGACCTGAAGGATGGAGGAATGTAACTTGCACTTGACTGCTGTCTTCATCTTTATCCAGAACATAACTCAACCACCAAGTCTCATTATAGATAGATGTTATATACCCACTAATGTCTGAAAATGATGTCTGCTGAACGTCCTTCAAAACAGGAAATATGCTTGAAACATCTGCAGAAGAAAATAACTTTGCATTTACTTTGGTTCCACATCTGAGAGGTATAAAGGCATGAAATTTTTGGGTTCCTGATATAGTTAGAGCTGTATCGTACCGGTTAGCCAGTTGTTCTTCAGTTTTAATGTATTCTTCAATGGTCACAAATACAAAGTCGATGTTAGCTATGTTCTTATGTGACCATTCAAATAATTGCCTTGCATTCGTGATTTGATCCTGATACGGTCTTTGTAGGCTTGCTCTGGCGGCTAGTCTTTTTACTGTGGCCCCGAGCCCATCGCATGGACCTTTGCCATGTGCTGTAGCTGAAAAGTGCCATTCAGCCTCAGCTCCAAAATCTTGCTTGTAATTACACAAGTTAATAAAATTTTTTTTATTTTTGTATTGGGCTGCAGAGCCATCAGAGAAATAAAAGAATTTTTTGACAGGTCTTTGAAATTTGCACTTCAAGTATTCCATCAATTTTTTCTGGAACAGGTAGACAGCTGTAGTGTTGTGGTTGAGGCAGTCTGATATTATTACGAAATTTAAATGCTCAACTTCCTTCTCTTTAAAATATACCACAAAAGGGTGAATGGTTGCCTGAGTATTCGACCAATGATATGATTGTGCCTCGTCTTGTATAATAATAGAATAATTCTCAGAAAAGTCACAAATAACAGCTACTTCACATTCCAGAAGATTTTCCTTTGTGTGTCTCAAAAATGCACTTTGTTCTTTTGCTATAAAGTGATGACGAAGTAAGATAGGAAGTTTATTACAAAATACATCAATAAATTCACTAACCGGTTTTTGGATAATTTCTAAGTTACATCGATCCACAGAGATCCACTGTCTGTATGTGATAGTCTCAATTGCATTGTCTTCATATGCTTTTTCCAAAAGTTCTCTAATCCCTCTGGTACCCGGACATGACACACAAGTTGAAAAGAAGCAGTCAGTTGATGGTGGGGGGCTGCAAACCATCATTTGCAGGCAGTCCTTGTATGTTTTTATTTTTCCATCTGTCATTGAGCTCATTCTTCCATTTTCAAACATAAGCTTCACATTCTGATGAGTAGTGCACACACAGACTGAGTGTGTTCCACTCTGGCCTGCTAGCACACAATTTTTGGGTTTCAGCTCTGCAAATTTAGAAAATCCTACTTTTACAGCTGGGAATTTTTCTTTGAAAACTTCATAGGCTTCTTTTAAATTATTAAGCATCAACCTTTTTGCAACATGTTCTTTAATACCTGTGCTGTGGTCTTTCACTGATATACACTGAAATGACAAAAGTCATGGGATAGCAATATGCAAATTTTCAGATGGCAGTAGCATCGCATAGAACAGGTATAAATGCGCAGTGCTTTTACAGAGCTTTCATTTCTGTTCAAGTTATTCATGTGAAGAGGTTTTAACGTGATGATGACCGCACGACGTGAATTAACAGACTTTGAACGCGGAATGTTAGTTGGAGCTGGACGCATGGGTCATGCCATTTCGGAAATCGTTAGAGAATTCAACATTCCCAGATCCACTGTGTCAAGAGTGTGCCGAGAGTATGAAATTTCAGGCATAACATCCCACCATGGACAGCGCAGTGGTCGACCGCCTGCACTTAAAGATCGAGACCGGCGACGTCTGCAAAGAGTCGTAAATTCTAACAGACAAGCAACACTGCGTCAAATCACCGTAGAAATCAATGTGGGACGTACAATGGACGTGTCTGCTAGAACTGTGCGGAGAAATTTGGATTTCTTGGGCTATTCCAGCAGAAGACCGACTCGAGTGCCTTTACTGACAGAACGACATCGCTTGCAGCGACTCTCGTGGGCACGTGAGCATATCGGTTGGTCCCTAGATGAATGGAAAACCGTGGCCTGGTCCGATGAGTCACGATTTCAGCTGGTAAGAGCCGATGGTAGGGTTCGAGTGTGGCGCAGACCCCACGAAGCCATGGACCCAAACTGTCAGCAAGGCACTGTTCAAGCTGGTGGTGGCTCCGTAATGGTGTGGGCTGTTTTTTCATGGCATGGACTTGGTCCTCTAGTGCGACTGGACCGAACATTGACTGGAAATGCTTATGTGCAGCTACTTGGAGATCACTTGCAGCCATTCATGGACTTCATGTACCCAAACAACGATGGGATTTTTATGGATGACAATGCGCCATGTCACCGGGCCACAACTGTTCGCAATTGGTTTGAAGAAAATTCTGGACAATTCCAACGAATGATTTAGCCACCTAGATCGCCCGACATGAATCCCATTGAGCATTTATGGGACACCATCGAGAGGTCTGTTCGTGCCTAAAATCCTGCCCCATCAACGCTTTCACAATTATGGACGTCTATCGAGACAGCATGGCTCAATATTCCTGCAGAAGACTTCCAACGACTTGTTGAGTCCATGCCACGTCGAGTTGTTGCACTTCGCCGGGCAAAAGGAGGGCCGACACGATATTAAGAGGTATCCCATGACTTTTGTCACTTCAGTGTAAAGTCCTTAATCCCCGGCATTGCTCGGCTTATTTCGTCACTTGTATAAAATCCTTTCACAATATCAACGGTATGCTTTGATAAACTTTTTCCTGGTTTCATATCAGGACCAGACAAGGCGCCCTTTTCTTTCAACAATGTCTTGGCTTGTCGAACTAAATAGTTAGGGGCTGAAAATTCCCGCATTACTTTCCTCACACTCCAGCTGTCAGGCATAAGAGTCAGCAGTTGAAGCTTCTTCTTCCTACTAGTGAAGCTGTTGTACAGTTTTTTCACATGTGTAAAGAACTCGTCTTGTGAATCATCATTCTCTTCATCGCTCGATGCATTCACTAGCAGTTTTCTCTTGACAGCCACATTGATTCGGTTGGCCTTTTCAGTAGAGTAAATTTTTGATTGCATCCTCTTTTTGTCTACAGGCGACTCTCCCATCTCTAAAAGAGAGCTGTTAAGGGAACTCAGAGCTTCAGATTCATTTGAAAATGGTATATCTATAGGTGATTCTTCAATTTCAGTATCAGACTGACTTTCTTCAGGTACCTTGCTAGTTCCAGGGGAAGTTTCCCCATCTTTTTCATTTTTCAACTTTGTCAGCTGCTTCCTACAACTATCACAGACCACGGATAACTCGGATGTTCCTGGAATCAAGTCACACATCCATGAAGTAACACGTCTCAGTCTTTTTCTTGCATGGGAGTGATTTGGCTTATTAAAAGGGTTAAAGCAATCCATTTTTACTATCTTGTTAGTGGTATCCATCATGAAAGTGATAAATAGGGAGAAATCAGCAAGGAAACGTGCAGGGGCCAAGAAATAAGTTATCTTCTTGATACAACATCACATGAAACATCAAATGAACTTCCTACAAGCAACTGTGATGCTAAACTAGCTGTAAATGAGTGATCTTGTCTGCTTGACCAATCAGCTTATACTTGTGAAAAGGGGAATCCCCCCACGGAGGGAAATCTCCCTTTTCTTACAGTTAAAGGGAATTTCCCTTACTTGTATTCCAATCAGCTTTCACCTAGTTAAAGGGGTTTCCCCCAAGGGAAATTCCCTTTTTATCTGAGTAAAAGGGGGTTTCCCTCTACATGTAGGCAAATGAGAGGTTTGCAAACATGGTAAAATGAAGTAATCACTGCGTTTTATTAATATAATAGGATCCTGCACATTGCATAGGAAAATTAGTTCAAAAACAATAAAATTTTACTAATATGGTATATTATTGACAAAACATGTGTATCTCTGAAGCCCTGTATCTCCTGATCCCATTGAGATCCCATCATAGAATTTTGCAATATGTATCAAGACATCACAAACAATTTTTGGTAATTTTTTGGAATTTTTAAAATTGCCACTTTTTGAAAAATTTAAAATTTAAAATTTAATTTTAAAATTTAAATTTTTTTAAAAATTTAACCCCTATGTTGTAGCATATCATAATAAAGCCCTATTCAACAGCTTTAAAATGAGACCAGTCCCAGGTTAATATCACCACTGGTTGCGAGCCTATAGGCATTTTAATGTGGTTAAGTATCGTGTTTTTTCAAAGAAATTTAAAATTTAAAAAATTTATAACTTAAAAAATAATTGTGCTATGTAACTGAAATTTGGTATTTTTTCATATGTCTATGATATAATGCAGCATACCAAAAATCATGAAAATCTGAGACATCAATTCTGAAACTCTTCCAAAATTGTGTTGATTTGACATGGAATGACCCAATATCAAAGTTGTTTTCCATATTACTTCTTAACAAAGAATTGTTCCACTATTTTCTGTTAAAAACGTGCTTTCCATATGTATGAAGCACTATTCACACTAATGTTTTATCCTTAATGTCTCAAATAAAGTGGTGCCAGACTGATGCTACAAGTACATCATGGTATATTTATAATATGCATAAACGGAAATTTCATTTTAATTTTCATAAATCTTGTATCCAGAGCTGCCAATCTCAATGAAATTAAACTATTAGTTTCTAAAAATGTTTGACATTTTATTATTTTAGATTAAGATGGAATATACAACTGTGAAACTCCAAGATTTCCCACCTGGTCCCTTGGATGTGTACAGGAAAAAAGCATCATTTGATTGGAAGGAAATGAAATACACTTTAGAAGGAGAAGATGTTGCCAAATTTCAAGTAAAGCTTTTGTTTTGAATTTTTTCTCTTTAAAGTATCTATGAAAGTTCAAATGAACATCTGCTCTTTTTTTCACTTAAGTAATAACCAAATTCTTACCTTCTTACAGTGTCGGATCATTTATTTTTCCAAGCCAGGGCAAAACCTTGGAGCTGCCTCCCTTACCCATCTTTCTTTAAGTTTTTACATTGAGTATAAACCAAAAAATCGCATAGATAGGTGTAATTTGCGGCCCAACAGAAGTTGTCTTCCAAGGCAAAGCAAGGGCCCCAGCTTGTTTCCCCTAGATCTGATGCTTCCTTCTTTTTGTTTTATAGTGTAGTTAAAAAAATGATTGAATTTGACCGTAAAATGTTTCTATCGTTTTTTTCTTTGTCTTCCATAAAGTGTTTCACCAACCATGCTTCATTCATAGCTTTCCATTTTATGCTGTCTTAGAGGTAAGAGAACGTAAATAAATGCCTACTTAACATACTGTTGTTTTTATGTTTTAAATTATAAAAAGAAAAAAGACTTGCTTTGAACTTAAAAAGCCTAGAGATATTTATGTTTTTTATGTATAAAGTTAATAAAATCCTAGATGCTTATTGCAGTTTGATGGTGTTGGTTTTCAGTCTTTTCCAAACCCAGCTGTAATAAATCTTCAATAATTTCCTGAACAATAAACAAATATTTTTGTTTTTTTCTTTTAGCATTACATTTGGAAGACTTTAGAAGCAGATCCTTTGTTTCAGCGGACTCTCATTGAAGAAAGAACTTGGCAAGAAGAGCATCACATTACTTTCAGAAGGCACATGCATTTGCACGATTTAAATTTATTACCACCAGAACTTGTGCTGGAAAAAATGCATTTTACTTCTGCTTTTGCCAATGCAATTGCTATGTATGACTTAGCTCTGTACATTAAAAAGTCTTTAGCAACAGAGGCAAGTATAAATTTTTTTAAAGTAGATTTTGATGAAAAAATCATCTCAATGAATTTTTAGCTGAAATGATAGAACATTGTCTTATTCTCGAATCACATAAACCTAATATTACTGTGTTTTAGTTTTAACTGTCAAACTTTTAAGCACAATCTATTTTGTGCTGTTCATGGAAAATAAGTTTACTTAACCTTGGTATATCAGTTTTTAAAATCAAGCATCGGCTAGCTGTGTGAACTAAAACCTACTTATAGTGTGTGACCTTGATATGGTGTACCTCATTATGCAGTAATGAGGGAGGATAATTGTCACTGAGTTGAGCTGGGTTATTTTCATGGTAGTTTTGCAAAAATACTCCAATTCAAATCTGTGACAATAACAGGTGCCTTTATTAACCCATTAATGCCTAGCGTCCCTTTTTAGGGACGGTCTGAAAAAGGGTCTGAATTTCCCCCAAATGAACATTTCATCCAAATAGTAGTGTTCAATGAGTACCTTGGTATTGTTTCAATTCGTTATTAACAGATTGCAGCACATAACCATTGTTAAGTGTGTTCTGTAGCAGTTTTAATATGACCTTTATCAAAAATGACATCGTTCACAATCTCAAGAAAAAAGCTAAGTTTTCAAAGTTATTTTCAGCTTCCCAGTTTATGTTAATTGCTGATTTTATTTCTTCTTATAAAATGTCTATTTAAATATTATATCATAGGCAGAAAAAAATTTTAGTAAAAAAAGTATGTACCCTCTGGGGTCTATCGTAACTTTTAAGGGATGATTTTTCTTTCCTTAATAAAAAAATTATTTTTTACATAATATTTTTTTCATTATTTTTCCTGTCCATTAAACACTGTTTTTAACCAGTATACAAAATATTTTTGGAAAAGAAAATGTCAGGCATTAATGGGTTAATGAAATCCTCAAAAACAGTTTAACAGTCAAAAAAATTATAGCTCAACTGTAAATATTGATTGCATTTTTCAAAACAGTTCCCAATACATATAATCCACTTGTCACATTTTTTCCTCTGTCTTCAAAGACATAATAAAATCCATTTTTGTGACATATCCTTCAAAATAGCCTCTGAAGCTTCCTCCACTGCCTCTGAAGGTTTGAAATATCATCCTGGAGTTGTTTTTTCAACTTTGAAGACATAAAGAAGTCACTAGGTGATGAATCAGAGCTATATATAGGACAGGATACAACAAACATACCTTTACATCCTTTTCATGAGAAATGAGCAATCCCGGAATCCTTTGCACACAAACCCATGTCTCCTGCAGTTCCCGAGTGCTTACTGCAGAAGTCCCTTAATGCTCAAAATGCTTACTTGTAATGTATGTTTATCATAATTAACAAAAACTGTTTGAACAAGTAGTATTTTAATATCTTAGTCTTCAAGTGTGAAAATAATCCAAGAAAATGACATATAATTAGTGAAATGCAGGACAAAAATATTTTGAAATTGCAAAATAAATGAATTATACCATTTTTTAAAATTTGAACTAATTTTTATCTTACAGTGGAGTCTCAATAACTTGAAGCCTTATAACTCAAATTTTCCTTTATCTCGAAGTTTTCATTGGGCCCCCAAGCTATTGAGAAAGCTGTTGGGAACTTCCTATAACTCCAATAATGAATTACTCGAAGCTTTTAGCCGGTCCCTTGGGACTTCAAGTTATCAAGACTAGACTATATTTAAAACTAACTAACCATTGTGACTGCTTGATCAATTAGTCCACATTTCATGAGACAGTAGTTATCATGGGGTTTAGTGTGTTTCAATCTTTTAAGTTTCATTCATTCATATTTTTAAAAATTTAGTATATTTTTTAAAAAAGATTTTCCTTGTATTTTTAGTACATTCAATTTGTAATACGTGGCAATGGATCATCTCACCATCTAAAGCTTTTAGAGCCTTTGAGCAAGATGGAGGTAAATAAGATTTCCTTTTCTTAGTACTTGTATCTCATTTTTAATTCACAATTTAACAAAAGTAATTTTGTTCGGTAAATAAATTATACAAGTTAAATAATCAAATCATTTATAGAGGGAGTAGGGGAAGTTAAATTCTTACTGTCCAATTACATCTCTGTTGCCCATACGTAAATACGACACTGCTGGATAATAAGAGATGACATAGCTAAATTCATTTGCCATTCTTCATTCCTAAGTAGCAAGTCCTCATTGCTTTCCTTCCAAACATTTTAAAAAACACTCCCTAAAATTCTAAAATCTTATAACTATTTATCCTTTGGATAGTTCTTGCACATTTCAATGAAGGAGTAACTTGACATGCTCTCCTCTTTCTCCTGGGTAAAGTTCACAAAGCATTCAGAGCTCTAATTCATAGTTTGTTAATACACTGAACTCTACAGGGCACGGGCGTCGTTGGCGGGGGGGACGAGGGGGACATGTCCCCCCCAATATTTTGAACTGAGGAAATGTTTCTCTCAATATTTTAGAATTCTTACACTTGAGGAAAAAAAAAGGTCAGAGCTAGATATCATTTGTGTATCAAAATTAAATTAGAATTACAGCCCGAACTAAAATTATAAAAACTTCCGTCTTTATATTGCACTTGATGAACCATCTGTGAATTAATCAGTTTCCTACTGTGGTCTTTTTGCGTTTTATGCGTTTATTATTTTTCTTCTAGTAACAAAACCCGTTAAAATGTGGAAATAAGATCCAATCCCTCTATTCAACAATTGACACTTTCCCTTTTTCTGACCACCCACCTACTCGACGGGGCATTGGAAATAATAAATAGACCTTGGGGTTTGTATTCTTGAACCAAACAGAAAAAAAGTCCCCCTCAAGATTTGCATTCAATATATTACAACGCCGAATATACAACACTAGAAAAGTGTGGATATCTTCTTTTGCAAAAACAAATTATATTAGAATTAGCTCCTTTGAGAACGTGGCTTAAAAATTAGGAAACGTGACAGCTTGCTATCTAAGAAATAAATTTCCTTTTGTGCACTTTTCCCCATTTCAAATACTTCTCATGATTCTGTCGCAGATAAGACCACCCTCTTTTATTGCACTCTTCTTAACGAGGAAAGAAGACACTGTCCAGCTGCATTACAATGGGCACTAAAAAATCCCTCTGACCATCCGTAGACCCCCCAGAGAGGAAGGGGCTTCAAGAAGGGCACTAATGTGTCCACGTGTTTAGCGATATGGTGTGAGCAAGATTTTTTTTTTTTTGAAGAACTGCTAGAGAAGGATCTTCCTTCGTGAAAAGCGAATCCTTTCATAAAGCTTAGTGCATCGGTACGGCATCGGTAGTACGGCACTAAAGAGTATCATATTTGGAGGAAAGATATCATGTAAGTTTTACTCATTTTATTGTTTTTGTTATAACATAAAAAAGATATTACAAAATTTCTTGTTAACTTCATATACCTTTAACGGTAAGAGCAGGGCCGCCGTTTGGGGGGGGGGATACTGGACCTTTAGTACCGGGGCCCGGAGCTTTGGGGGGCCCGTAAGGTTATGAACATGTTTTTCCCGTTTTAGTGTCAATAATTTCATAAAAAAAAAATCTCGCTTTCCATTGCCGATTCTCAATATGAAACAATTGATAGTACAAACACTAATGAATGAAACACGCTTGCGCAAAGGAAATTGCATCGCTTTTTAAAATCATCTGGCGACACAAATAACGTGAAAATAAAATCAGGTGCACACTTTCGTAACTAAAAAAAAAGTATTTCAGAAAAAAAAAATTTTTTTTCGCTTTTTTTTTTTTTACAATTGCAAATGTGCTGAAAGGACAGCATTAAAATATGCAATTTGGGGGGGGGGGGTTGCATGGGGGCCCGGCATTAAAATTGGTACCGGCCCCCATCGCTGGTAGCGGCGGCCCTGGGTAAGAGTGAGCACGGAGCGATTTTTAAGACATCAGTATCACAAATTGCTTATGCATAGAAGGAAATACTAATGTGCCCACAAGGGCGAATCTAGGAATTTTCAAGGGAAGGGCAATTGGTCTTTATAACTTACTTTTATTATGTATACTGGTTCACAAATATTAATCACAAAAATTTCGGACTTGAATTCCGAAATATTTCTGGGGGAGAAGCCCCAACCTTCTTCCCCCAACATTTGAAACTTGTCTAAAAAGTGTTTTTGAGTTTCAGCATCGCGAGAGAAAAACTACCGGTAAAGAGGTCCTCAAAAAAGGGGGCGATCGCCTCCATCGCCCCTCCCTTGTATCCGTCCTTGTGTGCCCTTTAATGATACTCCCCTAACATATGTAGACTTTATATATAGAGTTTTGTACTAAACTGATTTTTAGCTGAAATGCTTATTCGTATTTATTTACAATGAACAATGCAAGATATTTGATTGGAATATTTTCGATGAGCAAGATCCTTATTTTTTGATCGAAGTAATTTAAATTTTTGAGCAAGTTAAATAATACACAACAAGAGAAAATTACCTGTATTTTCGTGTTTGCTTACTAATTTTTCTTATTTTTGCAGTTACTAATTGATATACATTTTTATGAAATTTGAGTTGCAAAGAAAACGTTCAATATTAGCAATGTTGATAAACGAAATATTTTTATTCTAAGTTAGAATTATATTTTCAAATAACTAAGAAACAGTTTACGTGAAAAATATTCTGTTTTATCTTTTAAGTGATGAAATAATAAGGCTTGTTTAGTTGAGTATTATTTAGATAACTAAATTCTTTTTAAAAAGTTGGGACCGACAAAATATTTTATCGTTGCATTTCCATGAAAATTTGTAAAAAGAACTGAATTATCATTAAAAAAAGCAAGTTACTATTCATACAAATTATTTTTAATTGAAATTTTCAAACCTAATTTTTAACTGAGAAATATAAATTTCAAAATGGAACTTTCAAAATTAGGTGAAAGCATCGTTATTAGCATAGGCACAATTGAAGCAAAACAAATGCTTTAATGAAGGAGAGGGTAAGAAACAATAATAAAAATTAATTAAATAAAAAAAAATATTAGAAAGATTTCTCACATATTGTTGAAGATCAAAATGCTAGATGAATAATTATAAAGGGAATTTTTTTCCTGGCATATTACACTGCATATTAAGAAGTCAGAACTTTTTAGACAGTCTTCTCCCTGAAAACTTATATTTAATCGTTTTTAATTATTTGTTTTTATCAAAAGTAAAAATTATAACGTGATAAAGCAGGATGAAAAACATTAATTTTTCTTCAAGCACTAAATTAAGCTTTTGCATTGTTATTGATCAAATGCATGAATTTTGAATACTGTAACGTGAGCATAAAATGTGAGATGTGGGAGTATAACTCTTTTTTTTTTTTTTTGTTTATTTATTTTGCTGCTTCAGCTTGAATAAACATATCTCTCATTAAAAAAGGAGGCGTCTCCCTTCCCCTCTCTGTCTTTTGTCAACAACGTTTAAGATCGTCCTATATTTCGTTCTAAAGGGCTTAAACTTTTGTTTCCGACGGAGAGTTCTTAAAAATTCCTGCCCTAACATCATTGAAAGTCAACTGAAATAACGCTTTTCGAATATTTGTCTGTCCTCTTAAAATTATCAAAGATGACCCTTCAATTTTGAAAAAGTTCAAGGGTGGGCCCTAAATCTCCACTCTCGTAACATCTACGCAGATGGTCTAAAACTGCGTTTTTAAAGTTACATTTTCAAAAACAGTTCCAGGGGAGAATTCAAGACCTACCTTTCCCTAAAACAATCAGATATGATCTATACTTGTGTTTTAAATTTCAATATCCAAAAATATCCAGAGAAGCGCCCTGAACCTCTTCAACTACTACCATGGCCAAAAATTGTTTAGAATGCATTTTTCAGAGATAATTTTCCGAAAAGAGGGAACTCGAATCTCTAATCTACGTATTATCTGCAAAGATACTGTCTGTTTGCGTTTTGTGCGCCTGGCAGCCACGAACGCTTCCATCTGAAAAAGGGGAGATAGGTTTAGGATGCGCACTTCCCGATGCCTTCAGGCTTTTGTTCGATTGCTACTTCCTCGTTGCATTTCCCCCCTATTTTGCGAGAGTCAGAAGAGACTTGGCGCGTGCGCAGATGATTCGGAGGTCGCACAAAAAAATTTTAGACAGAAGTCTAAAATTACGTTCTTAGCAATACAATTTCAAAAAAATCCCAGATCCCTCTTTCCATAGCACAATCAGAGTTAATAATGGAGTTTTTAACGTTTCGATATCGAAAAATGGACGGATGAGTGCACTCGAACCTATTCTCCCATAACATTACCAAAGATCGTTTAAAATGCATATTTAAGACCACAAATTCCAAAAAATATCCGGGGGAGACACCACCGTACCTCCTTACTTCTGGGTAAATAATATACTTACGATTAGGAACACATTCTCAACTCTCTGATCTAGTTATGACTTCCCTCTTAGAAAAGATGTTGGACCCATTCTTTTCCCTCTGTTTGAAATTAATGAGGGGTCGGCAATTTCATACCCCCCCCCCCCCAATTTTTTGTCCCCGCTACGGGTCAGAATATTAACTCCTTGTGGTCCTTATTTGAAAATTACAATGTTCATTGGTCTTTACAAAGGCTAAGCATGTTTTTAAAAAACATGAATTTTTCCTAGTATTTCTATTTTTCCAAAGTCCCCCCCAATGTTCAGCAGGCAGCGACGCCCATGCTACAGGGTCACCAGCAGAGAAAAAGTCACATTCCTTGGCAATGAGTTTGTGATAAATAATTCGATGATACTTTTGAAGTTTTTTTCCCAAATTATTTTCAAGTAATATAACAAAAACAATTTAAGGATCTTCATTTGTGCAACCATACCAAATTTTGTCCAATCTGGTTTCTTAATTTTAGTTGCAGAGTTAACTTTTTTATAAAATTTCATCGCCCGTAGCTGAAACTATTTCAAATCAAAACTCCATTCTGCAAGATCGAAAGTTTCATTCGTGTCAAACGCAAATATGCTTTACAAAGCATTATCTGTGGCGTCTCAGCTTTTGTTGGATGTCCAAATCTAACGTTAAGTACTTTGCAATATTGTAGTTCAGACAATTTGTAAGCCAACCTCCTGACACTTAATCGTCACAATATCATTATATTTATCAGTTTAAGGGTTTTAGTTTTTATCAATATTTTTGAGATCAACATTTTTTTCCTCAATTTTGGAATTTTTTAAAAAAGTCTTTGCGTGCCACTGTTATTGCTCTGCCGTGCCACATTGTGGCACACGTGTCGCGATTTGGCAACCACTGCTATAGATGAAGCAAACCTAACCTGTTAACATTGTAATTGCTGTGGTTAGAATGTGCATAGCTTTCACAATGTTGCCAAGTTTGGTTTGCCCCAATTATAGGTCAAATCAGCTCCTTGGAAGTAATTTCATAATTTTATGGTATATTTCTCATGTCATTTAAAACAGATTATTTTAAAAGCATTCATTTTGCCAATCCTAGTAGTGTATTTTATAAACATAGAACTGTAATGACCTTGCAAATGCTCCCAGAAAGCAAATTCTCGCTGCACTAGTGTCAGGTAGTTTTTAATTGTTCAGCATTGGTGAAGAAAATTTGCTGAAAGGACTAGCACTTGTGAAATCCCCCCATGCTAAGTTTTACACATGTTGCACAAAGGTAAAAGTTTCACCTTTTACCCAGGAATTGCAAGTTATTGATGCATAACAATTTTAATCAGTTTTAACCATTTATTAAAAAGTCGTGTAAAAAAAAAACCTACGCTAAAAACTCCAAGTCAGAAACATCTAATTTTAACAATAATGGCAATAATGAAACCAGTAATACTGACAAATGAAACAATGCATTTAGAAAAAAATATGATCAAATATTTATGTAGAATTTCATAACAAATTTAGAGTTTTAACACTTACAAAATGTATCTAATCCACTGCTAATAATTAACTCACATTTACTAGTAGGTTTTTCCTTTTATTTTTACAAAAAAAAATTTCTCAAAATGTTTTCCAGCTATGTGTAATGAACTTTTTCTTTTCAAATAAGTTTCCTCTTGTCAAAATAAATATTTTTGGAATAGTGGTATTGCTGTATGACATATTTAGTAGTAGTTGTGTTGTACATAGAATTGCAGTGCTCTGTCTTTTTTTTTTTTTTTTTTTTATTAATGCATGATTTTTATTTTAACAATCAATAGTTTGATCAAATTCTATTGTTTTTATCTCTAAACATGAAACAATATTTATCAAATGCTGATAATATGATCATTGAGCTCTTGTGAAATGCTAATGTAATGTCTGCTAGCCACTGATAATCTTTTTTGTTCATCTTCCTGATTTCAATGTTTTCTTTTATTTTATTTGAAATGACTGTGATAAGTAATTATGTAATGCTGAACAAGTATTTTAACTGTCTTTCTTTGTAGTGATAAAATAAGGTCTGTTAATGACATATTCTTGTTATCAATAGTAGCTTCAAAAACTCTGCACTTAAAATGGTTCCACGTTTGAATTTTAGATGCTTAAATAACACACATGAGAGATTAAATAAATTGAGTTGATATAAATTATTGAATAATACATGAACAATGTTCATGGTGTCATGTGTCATCTTCCAAAGAATGTACAACAGTCTGATCCTCTGTTGCTCATTATTTTTTATATCAACCATCCATTTCTTTTGTGGTCTTCCTCTTTTTCTTATTTGATTTATTTCCTAGTTAAATGACCTTCAGCATCTTTTGCTTTTTCTTTTAACATGACCTTGTCAAATTAGTTGCTTTTTGTTTTGATGTTGTCCAGTAAAGTTTCTTTTATTTCCATACTTTATTTGATTCCTTCATTTCTTATTCTGTCCTGTGCACATTCTTGATATCCTTCACTATTTTATATGATTGGCTTACTTATTGCATAATATTGAAACAAGAATTGAGGCAGTAAGAAGAAAAAAATGTGTACATTACCATGGTTAAGATTTAACTAGAACACAACAAAGTTCAAACCACTGGTAGGCTTTCATATTATTATTTATTTTTCACAAATTCTGTTGTACCACTACCATCTGTCTGAAAACAGATAAGAGTTTCTCATACTATTTGTACTTGTTATTTCCAAATTTTTAAGTTTTAACACCTACACCCCTTCACTTTTGCCTGCTTCATATAGAGTCAAAAGTTAGGAATTTAAAGTGCTGGAAAGGGACTAAGAATCATCAAGAGCGATTGAACTACAGCTTATTAAAAATGATTTTTTGGAATCATTAAAATGAAACAATAAAAAGTTTAGTGGGTCCTGAGTTCCAAGTTCCTTTGAAGAAATAAGAATTTCAGTTCAGAAGCACACTATTTTATTAAAATAATAAGTGAAGTATTTAGGAAATTAATGATGAAAAATTCTGCAACAATTTAATGCTGACACAAATACTTAGCATGCTGCTAATTCTTTCCTAAGTTATGTGATTATCATTTGAGGAATCTGGGGCTACACTCCCTCTTGTGATTCATGCTTTATGGTGCAAACAAACTCATATGTAAAAAAAGTTTTATTATTAATAGATCCCAAGTTATTCCCAACTGAGGATCTTAGCAGAAACCTGCACATAATACCTATTCAAGAGCAGTTTTGAAATCAAGATTTTTCAACTGTTTTGAACTCATGATTGAATCTTTTTGAGATATTTTTAAATCTTTTAATTTTTCATCAACGTGAAAGATTCTCACCCAAATGATTTTTTTTTTTTTTTTGAAACTGCTTGGACTGTTTTTTTGCCTCTTTGGAAAAAGTTATGTACAGTTAAGAAATTTTTCAAACAATTTAATGAGAGAGTTGACTTTTATGCGAAGACATTTGAATTTATATTAAACAGGATTTAGTCCTTATGAATCATAAAGACTTGTTTTGTGTTAAAATAGTAAATTTATTGATATTATTAAATTTTCAATATATTTTCGAAATATTTTTTGGGTAAACTGTTTCAAATTGTTTTCTTTCTTTCTCTCATTTTTCTGATAATTTTGTTTTTATTTTCCAGTATACAGGTTGTTTTGCACTGACTGAATTTGGTCATGGAACTAATACAAAGGGCATGAGGACACAAGCCACATATGATCCTAAAACTCAGGTAGTTTTATGTGCAGTGCATTTTATATGAATCCTGTAAAAAATAAAACTTTTGCAAATCAAGTATATTTAGTTCTCAAATTCATGAAATCACTGTGGTATGTATCAGGTGATCCTAATGCAACTTTTGACAGCTTAAATTGTAGAAATTGCTCATTGTTGTAATAATATTTCTACATGCTTTATCTATATATTTTTAAAAAATGTAATGTCAAAGAAATTGTGGAAATTCATAGAGAAAAAATTGTTCTTTTTTGGTATTTTAATTAATCACAGTACTTTTATTAATTAAGTAGTATTTTTTGTCTTATTTAACATAACATTTAAACCAATGAAGTTTATTGCCACCATCTGTGAACTTGACGTAATTGACTAGAGTGGTAATTGTCTTACAGTATTACTTAAGTGGTTAAAAATTTAATACTTTAGCTAGCCACATAAATTTTAAATTGGTTTTAGATCTTATACTCATATTTCTGCCATATGCGTACAAAATTAGGATTATGTTGAGAAAGTAACAAGTTTTGTTTTTCCCCCTCTAGATAGATTGTTATTTAAAAACATTGTGTGTGTGTCTGCTAGTTGTATTTACCCCCTCCCCTTAATTTCTTATTTTAAAGCACTGCTTTTTTCTATCGAATTGTTTGTTTTTTTTTTTCATACATACATACATAAAATAGTTTGACTTTAGTCATAGCATATAGCAGTTGTTAGGAGTAACCATTCTAAATGGAGTGAAGTTTTAAGTGGGGTTCCCCAAGGATCAGTTTTAGGTCCCCTTTTGTTTATTATTTTTATGAATGATATTCATGAAAATGTGTTTGGAAACATGAATTGCTTTGTTGATGATGTAAAAATTATGGGGGTTGTAGAAAATGACGAACAAGTAAATCAGCTGCAACAGGATTTGAATCATATTACTAAATGGGCAGACATGTGGGGTATAGCAGTTAATGTTTGGAAATGTCAAGTGCTGCATTTAGGTCATGAAAATAAGCATACAAGCTATTATTTACGGGGTTCAGTCATTAGTAAGGCGGATAATGTTATAGATCTAGGTGTCTTAATAAATCAGGACTTCAAGTTTAGCCAACAGTGCAGCATAGCTAGTAACAAAGCCAATAGGATGCTTGGGTTTATTAATAGATCTATTTCAAACAAATCTAAAAAGGTTCTTCTGCCTCTATATAGAAGTTTGGTAAGACCTCATTTGGAGTATGCTGTTCAGTTTTGGTCTCCTTATCTGAAAAAAGATATTAATTTATTGGACAGGTACAAAGAAGGGCTACAAGGTTAGTAGACGGCTTTTCTAATTTAGACTATGATCAGGGATGAAAATCTTCCGCGGATCCGCGATTTTCCGCTTCTTGTATTTTTTTTTTTCCTTTCGCGATCTAAAACTTAATGTTGCATCAAGTTTAGAAAAAGAAATACTCATCACTAAAATAAAGCTTGAAATAAGTCTATTTAAAGTAGTAGAGGTTGAAATTACTTCCAACTTCCAAAATGATGGAAATATTTTTCGGATGCATCAGGATTAAAACCTCAAGAATGATATGCATTTATCGGCAACTATGCTTTCTATTTTGGGATGCTGCAAAAAACATAAGTTTCTGTTGTAGGAAAGTGGAAATTAAGAAAAGTCAACTAAAATATTATAGATCTTAGTCAAAAAATCGTTAAAATAATTTTGATCTTTATGATTTATTAAAATAACTGGAGCTCATACAATATCAGTAAGATAATTCAGTTCTTGAAGAACACATATCTAATTCATGTAAAATTGCAACCCCCCTTTTTTTTCTTGGTTTTTACCATGTTGTGGATGATTTAAAAAGAAATATGGATTGTGCAATTTAGAGGTTTTAAAAATAGTAAAAAATGCCTTCAATGCCGGCCACCTTGTCTAGTGGTCAGAGCAGTCTGCCACGGATGGTGTGGCCCCGGGTTCGAGTCCCGGCTTGGGCATGGATGTGCTTTCTCTCTCCTGTCCCTGTCCTTTCTTTGTGAATGTGTTGGTGTGAAAGGTTGCCTACCCTATAAACAGGTCTCTATGGCATGCGTGTACTGTGGAAGTCGGACTTCACGCCAAATTACGGTACAGTTGGAAAAGTGAAGCAGCGCACCCCAAAATTGCCAGCCTGGCTGGCACACGACAAAAAAAAAAAAAAAAATGCCTTCAATCTGCTGATCTTACTCAAGATTTCACTTCGCAAATTAAGAGGAAATCTAGCATGAATGTAATTTATTATAATATTTTTTTAAAAATCTATCTGAATACTAAGCCGTGAAATTTTTCCTCTTTTTTGATTTTGATCTGTTTTCATCCCTGCTATGATTCCAGATTTAGAATGCTTAATATGTATAGTTTTGAGCAAAGGAGAACCAGAGGGGACATGATTCAGTTATTTAAATTTATTAAAATGAATGATGTTGCAGGGTTAGATTTTTGCACAGAAAGCAGGACAAGGGGTCATTGTTTTAAGCTGTTTAAATCTCAGGCTAATCTGGAAATTCGAAAAAATTACTATTTTAGCAGGGTAGTGGAAACTTGGAGTACTTTACCGGAAGAGGCAGTAAGGAACAATGGAATAGATAGTTTTAAGAGGGCCATTGATCTTCATTGGGGTCTTTAATTTGACTTGGACCAGCCCAGTTGGGCCCAGAGCCTGCTGCTGGTCGTCACATTTGTATTGTATTTATATTTATATCATCACTTTTATTGGACTTTAGTTGCATATGATCACATTGAGTTTTTTTTTTTTTTTTTTTTTTTTTTTTAATGTGTTATGTATTTATGAAGGAAGTGTTCAAGGTATTATGTGAGATGTTACTTGGTGATGCTTGCATGTATTCAAAATAATATGAAAATTTGAAATTATGAAACAAGATGTTTATAAAGTTTATTTTAAATAAATGTAATGCATGAACACTTGAATGAATGATTTTTCTTCCCTAATCGGTTTGCTTGTACTAAAAGTTATATTTAAACTTGATTAAGTATTCAAAAAGTATAAATTAGTATAAATAGGTAAAAAGTAGTGTAAAAAGTATAAATATTCCTTATGGAATTTCATATATATTCAAGACAAGAAATGATGTTGTTGAATTTATATTTGAAAATGTCAGAGAAATTGGCTTTAAAAACCAGTGTATTATTGGTTACTTTTATAATATTTGTTTTTGACATAAATATTTTTCCTCTGTTGACGATTATTACAGAATGATTTTGAGTATTTGGCTTTCTATATTTGTGTCACTTAAAATATTATTTTCCATGTAACAGCTTGTTGTATTATTGTGTTCTAGGAATTTGTTTTACATACTCCTGATTTTGAAGCTGGAAAAACTTGGTCTGGTAATTTAGGTCAGCTTGCTTCTCATGCAGTCGTGTGGGCTCAACTTTACACAGCTGATAGTAAATGCCATGGATTGCATGGATTTGTTGTTCCTATTAGAGATCCAAACACTTTATTACCATACCCTGGTGTAACAGTCGGCGATTTGGGGCCAAAGTTGGGTTTGAATGGTGTTGATAATGGGTAAGGATTACTGTTAATTTTGTGAGATTTGTTTGCTTGTTATTTCTTACAAATATGATTCGAAAAACTTATTTTATCGAGATATTTTTTCTTATCTTCTTTAATTCAAGTTATTACATTTATTTTGTAGCTGCTCAAAAGAACTCTTAAAGTAATTTGTGGTTGGTTTAAGAAAAGTTATTTACTGCTTTTTTTTGGTACATTCCATAATGTAATATTTTGATCTTGGATAATGAAATATCCTGCTTATTAGAATATATTTTTCTGGCAAAATGACTATTCCATTAATTGGGCTCAACTGTATGTGTGAAGAATTTTTGTGATGAAAAATGTTTAGTTAAACTGTAAAGTATTTTGGTAGTTATGTGTAAAATGTTCTAATTTCCTTAAAGTTACATGAAGCTTTTACTCAATAGCTTCCTCATGTTCAACAACTACAGAATACCAAGAGATTGTCTTCTCAACAAGAATGGAGATGTGACACCTGATGGAAAATATGTTTCACCAAAGGTAATGACACTGAAAATGTAAAATAGTTTTTTAATGATTGAAAATATTGTGTTTCATTTTTTAAAGCAAATTTACTATTAACAATTGTGAATTAAATGTAGTCAGTCAACTTTTGAGATGCAGAAAATGTCAGCAATCATGTCATATGATTATATGGCATGTTAAAAATAACTTGGCTATCTATTTGACTGAAAAACTCTTGATTAAATTAAAATCCTCATGCAATTTTGCATGGTAAGAACTCTGTTGCTTCGATTTGGTGCGAAAGTGGGTGACCAAATTTTCAAGTGTTAATGACTGCCCAGTGATTGTAGTGTCACTTGAAAAATTATTGTCAGTCTTTGGAGAATAGACTAGGTTTTCAAACAGCAAGTAACCAATATGAAGCTCCATTCAGGGACAAAAAATATAAATTTGATTAATAATGTTACTTTTTTATGCTTTTTGGCAAACTTCAGTTACAGCATATTTGGGGCACAAAGTTGGAAATAAAATTATTAGTAATTGCTTAAATTACATGTTTGGATAAAAAGCCTAAATGTGTGTGTGAAATGTTTGGCGAGTTTATAGATGCCTTTTGTTTAGGTATACTGAATAGTAAGCAATAGTTTAGTTAGTAACTAATAGTTTAGTACTTTGTGTAAAATTTCCAAGATTCACTGTATTATTGCAGTTTGCTTTTCAATGGGGTAAACATAACAAAAACAATTTTAACGTACTTCAAATGAAGAGATTTAGTTTCAGAGTACTAAATTCTGTTGTAAGTTGTTTTAGTAATATATTATTGTATTAAGCAATATAAGTCATATTTTTAAAGTCACCTTTAGCTATCCACTCATTCAAAAAGAAGAGAGTTTAAATAAGTATTTCAATATCAAATTCATTTGAGTAATTCTGAAGGTAGGAATTCAATTCAAGTGTAGAATTAATTGTGTAACTTCATAAAATTTGACAGCTATCAGTTGTTAGTTTGGGAGGTCTGTGTTTTATTTTAAGTCTATAAATCACAGTTCATTATTTTTACTGTGTAAAAACATTTTTTTTCTTCTCCAATTGAATTTAGTCTTAATGCCAAGTTTAATCTGTCAAGTTCAGGTACAGGTTTTTCAAGTATGCTACTATATCACTTCAAGTTAAGTGTCAATATTAATTATCTTTTTGACCAATAAATACTTCTATACTTTTTTTGAAATCAAATTGATATTTTGATCCTTAGAGTTATTTGTTTAATCTATTATCTTATTGAGTAGGAAAGTAAGATTTTTTTTTGCATGAAATTATTTCTCCCTGTCTTTCAAGTCACCTATTTTTTTGAAGTTTAAAAAATGTTGCTTAAAATTCATTTAAAAATGACATTTTCTATCTTCAATTACAATCATTTCAACCAAACTTTTATTGTATTTTGTTAGTGACATATAAATGACTGTATAAAGTAACTGTCATTTATATGTCACTTATTTTCTGTGTCTCTCATGTGTCCCTATTAACACAAACATTGCCAAGCTACAAAACATTCATAGCATATGAGCTGGGCTGAAAACAGTAAACCTGTCGGCCAGTTTTGATTTACTGCTACTCCTTTATCCATATTAATGTCAGTGTACTGTGCAAAAAATTTAAATCTGTAGGAAACCGCAAATCTAGTACCTACAAGCAAACTCAAAAGTTGATTCTATCAGCTAAAATGACATGTCATAAATTATTTTGTAGTTTGGCAGTCAACTTGTTTAAGGTACATGGAAATTATATTAATTTAACTTTTTTAGGGCCTAAATGAAAGGTTTGGTGAATCCATGGGTGCTTTATCCATGGGTAGAGTAGGAATAATAATGTTGTGTGTAAATTTCATGAGATTGAGTGTGCCAATAGCAGTTCGTTACTCAGCTGTGCGGAAGCAGTTTGGACCTACCCCTGATGAAGAAGTTCCTGTTTTAGAGTATCAAGTTCAGGTGAGTCTTTAATATGTACTTTTGTACCAAGTACATCACTTATCTATTTGATTATTAAATGTTGATACTTTGTTATTTTTGAGACCACATCAAATTTTTCCTGTGGGGGATTTTCGTACAGACTGAACAAATCCATAGAAAATATTTCCCTTTTACTGCTTTATGTTTGTAAGAAAACATGTTTGTGAACTTATCTCTAGACATATACAAATATAAAGAGCAAGGGTATTTAGAATTAGTAAGATCAAGATCTTACTTTTTGCATTACTATATTTTTTCGGAATTATTATTATAAATTAGTAAGTGTACGATAAGCATTGGTACTTCAAAGGCAAAAGTGGTAGGTTTGAAGCGAGTAGGTTGTATAAATTACTCACACTTTAAATATTTAAGAAATGTGTAAATAATAATCTTAATTTAATATTTAAGAAATATGTTGAAATTTATGTAAGTGGAAATAAAAATGCATTTTCAAAGGATAGTTCATAAACTATTATAATCTTTAATTATATTTAACTTGAGAATTTCCTGAATTAAAGGTATTGAAACATTTATTCAGAATATGTTTTTCCTTTTCATTTTTTGTCTTCTTTAAAATAAATTGAGTTTTTCCCTGCTTTAAGTATAACAGTTTTTTTTATTATCTTTTATTTAATGTTACAGTTGCATACAATTCCTGCATAATTTTATTCGTTTTTTGATGATTGCTTCATATGTTTTTTGGTATATGTTTTTAAATACTACAAAGCATTAGTGTTTTTTTTTTCTTTTAATGACTTTTAGTATGAATAGAAACCTAAAACGATAGCTTGAAATTTATGCTTTTTTTTTTTTTTTTGAAACCTGAAGAATCATCTAGCTACAATCCTTAATTGCAAAAACTTTAATTCATCAGAAATTTAATTTATCTTTGCTTACTTTACTTACAAATGTAGTACTGACACATATTTTTTTTTCTTTTACCATAGCAATGGCGCCTTTTGCCCTATGTGGCTGCAACTTATGTTTGTTATTTTTTTGCAAGAGATTTTTACCAAGACTTTTTGGATTATTTTGTTGCTTCCTTATTTGGACCTAAAACTGCTAAAAATGTAAGTATTATTATTTTTATAATATATAGATTTCAATGATAATGAAGTTGTCCTTGATGGCTTTTTGTTTCTTTTTCTCTCTGGGCAATATTTATAGAGTCAATTAAAATGTTCACTATGTTTTATTACATTTTGTAACTTTTCTGTAAGTCATGGAAATATTCAAGGTCAGAGCTGAATTTCAAATTCCATGAGTTAACTGTTTAATATGGACATAAACAAGTATAATCATTTATTGATTATGGTGCTTCCAAAAAGCACTGTAACATATTGTAAGCAATTATGATTTTTATTGTAGGTACTAAATGTTGGTTATGTTCATAGGTTTAGTCTAATGGCAGCAAATGCAAGATACTTTTTTTCTTGTTGTTAAACTAAATTTTAAAATTTAAAATTAATAATAAGTGATACACTGCTTGAGATTAATTGCATCGAATTGTGCCAAAATGATTCTGTAAATGTAAATAAGATTTTTTGCTAAGGGGTCATCAAACTGTTGTTTTGCCAAATAAAATCTGTTCCTCAAATAATATTAATTTCTTTCAGGAAGACATCAGGACTTATATCCATGCTTTAAGCTGCTGTGGCAAAGCATTAGCTGGATGGATTGCAAGGGATTCTATTCAGGAATGCAGGGAAGCTTGTGGTGGTCATGGGTACTTGAAAGGTTGTTTAATTTCAAATTAATATTTCAAAATTTTAACTCTTAAACTCACAATAGGCTTCTTAATTTCTCTCTCAGTTACATTTGACCAACAATCAAAAAAATGTGTAAGTTCACCTTTAACAAAACAGGAAAGCCAGCATGATATACTATTTTAGAATGCAGATGTAACACTCTGTTCAGTGTTAGACATAAGAATTTAAATCTAGGCATCATGCTGACACCTATTATAAGGTTCTGAGCCCCAAAGCAAACAACTTAGCTGCTATTTTTATGAATCAAATATATATGTATCCCAATGTTTAAAAAATATAGATTAGTATTTCAAATGACATTACCGATAGCATGTTTTAAAAAATCTACAAATATACAGAAAAAAATTATTATTATTATTTTTTTTTTTTGGAAGACAAAATCGATTATTTTAAACATACGTTTACAAACTTAAATTTCTAGTCAATCACATTTCTGAAGTCAGAAAAGAAAAGTTTCAGTGTGACCAAAACTTTCAGTGTCAAATTTGGCCCCTGGGTTTGGAAATTCAGGAGTCAAATCAAAATTTTTGGTTGTAAAATGCGACTAGTGACTACTTATTTCTAACTTTGACTGTTTTTATAAATTCTGCATGAAAAGGTCTGACTTTTTGTGGTAAATTAAGTGCAAGAAAAATTAGTATTGCTTTTCCCTTTGGAAAAGCATTCCCAAAGGGAAAAGAATGCTTTTCTCTTTGGAAAAGCATTCTTTTCTATTCTTTTTAATATGAAGTGCCAAGTAGAAAAGGCTTTATTTATTTTTTTAATGATTTATTAAAAGAATACTTTTGTAATTAGTTGATATCCACAACATTGCTTTGTTTGGTATTCAGTAAAACTGTACTTTGTAGTCATTTTATTTATATGTGTCATTTTTTCTCCTTCAATGTGGAAAACTTTATCACATTATTCATGCATTAAGTGATTTTTAAATTAATTTTATAATTTTTGTATGATGCTTTTAGTATGTTAAAGTTTTGTGTGTGATGCTATAAATCACTTTATCTTTGTCATATTTTATTTGGAATAAGTATATTTATTTGTTATGTGATGATTATTTCCTTAATTAATTAATAATTAGAAGAATTTTTCTATTGCAGCTTCTGGGTTTGGAAACTTAAGGAACAATAATGATGCAAATTGTACTTATGAAGGTGATAATAACGTTATTTTGCAACAAACAAGTAACTATTTGCTGAACATCATGAAGAAGAAAAATGCTGGTAAGTAGCCGGTAACTTTACCAATACCTTTCTTTCCTTTATTCTCGCCAAATATGCAACTATTTTAAATAGCCATTTTATATGCTTTGCTTAATGGTATTTTTTCAAAGGGTTAAGTATCTTGCTGTTCTTGATTTGATACATAATATTACTGAGTTCACTTAACAAGTTTCCCCATCAGTGTTCCGTGGCATTGTTTGTTGTTGTATGCCATTAATTGCATTATGCTTTACTTAAGTCTCCCTATGGTCACTTTTTCCCTTAAAAATTCCTTTTTCTAATTTCTAGTCCCTAAATGTCCGGTTTTTTAAAAATAATTTGGTCCCTTTTTCTTTTAAAATTTCCCTTTTATCTTGAATTTTTCCTGTAACTTTTTTTATCTGTTTGAAAATGTTTTCTAAAAGAAAGAATACTGTTTACAAATGTTGAATTTAAATTTTGAATCAAATGAGGGCACAATATCTAGAGTAAAAAACTACTTGTGAGGTGGAAAAGATTTCTTCAGCATTGCTTATTGTTCTAAGTAAAAATTATTTTCATTAAGAAAAATCCGACTGTTAAATTGGTGAAAACCAGTTGGTTATAGATAAACAGCAACGTGACCCATTACTACAGATTAATCAGTGTATCCCTAATTTTAATCTTTAAAAGTAAATATTAAGGTCTCTTTTTGATCAACTTCTTTAGAATTTCGATCCCCTTTTCCTTAC
This sequence comes from Uloborus plumipes, assembly GCA_038373865.1. Classification (NCBI taxonomy): domain Eukaryota; kingdom Metazoa; phylum Arthropoda; class Arachnida; order Araneae; family Uloboridae; genus Uloborus; species Uloborus plumipes. The sequence goes on along the minus strand of JAXGGA010002326.1, from coordinate 61,088 downwards.
AGGCAAACAAACACCAGTGAGAGCGCTATTAATTTTTTCTGAGCAATAGCAAATTTTCCAACCTCAGCATTTCACTACTGGTGGATACTGGTTTGGTGGATAGGCATTTCTAGATAAAAGCCATGTATCTTGTTAATGGCAGTAAAACTTAATAATCACTCTACTACTTAAGCTGAATTTAGTTCAGATTAGTGCAGTGAGAGGGGGAAAATCACATTTTGCATTCATATTTTAGTTTTTGGTTTATTTATTTTAGTTTTTGTGCGCTTTATTGCTTACACTATCTGGGATTCATGTATGCCACTAAAAATGAGTTAAATAAATAAATATATATATTTATTTTAAATATGCAATGCAAAACCCTTTACTGCAGTTAGTCTTTTATTTTACTACCTAGGTGAAGCTATACCTGTTCATTTAACTGACTTGTTGTTCCTGAATAATGTTGATGATATTTTACAAACAAAGTACTTACCATCTTCGCATAGCTCTGTAGTGGGATATTCAGGTACTCATTTATTCATTCATTTGTTTATTTTTCAATCAATGTATCCTAGGAAAAGCAAAAGTACTGGGTTCATGTGCAGACTGCTTAGAAACTCTTCAGCAGCAAAGGTGGAGTATTTTCGGAATGCTCAACCCTGTAGTGCTCGCACAGCTAATTGTTACGAGCTGGCTTGTTGTCATATTAGGCACAGAGTAGAGCACATTAACAAACACATCTTCCCCTTAGGACTAAAATGAATGATATTGTTTTTTGAGGATTTCTATGTAGTGGATAGAAAGGTAGAAGGCATCATAAGCTACCCGCCCAATCTGTCATAAAGCAATGAATAAAATAAGCATTCCTGCTGTATGTGAGATGCTGCACGAGCACTGCAGGATTGAAGCTCCTTAAATAAAAAAGTAATAATAGTAATAAAAAATAAAATAAAAATTTATATGTTACTTCGTATCATCTTTAATTATCGCAAATCAAAATCTTTGTTACATAGCTGTGGAGGTGGAAGATTAAATCTTTGAAAAATGTAGTTAAATTTAAAACTTTATGTGTCTTTACTTAATTTAAACAAATGTCTATGTTTTTGTGAACATATAGTACTTACTCCTTGTCCTTTTGGTGTATTATAGTTAATTTAAAAAAAATAATCCTAATGAAACAAACAATTGTTTCTTGCTTAGTGAAATTTAATACACCCCTTTTAGTTATATCTGATGAATGGGATCAACAAGATTTCGCTTTCTGGAAAATAATGTAATACTCTTACAAAATTTAAGCTCTGCATACAAAAGTTAAGCTCAAGTGTCATAAGCTTCTAGGTTATTGTTTTTTTTTTTTTTGGTAATGCTACTTAGTCCACCTATTGTTTCTTGCAATTTATTTTAAATTTTAAGATTCACATGATGCATGAGTGCTATTTAGTTTATGATATTTTCACTGTCAGTTATCTTTTTTTATTCAACTACGCTGTAGCATTTTATTATATCCAGCTTTCTAGGAGATAACCAAAAAGAGAGATTTGTCCAAAAATGCCACATAAGTAAAATCATCCAAAATGTGAATTTATGTAACATTTGAATATCTCATGTGCGCATCTTCAGTAAATATGATTTATTCTACTATTGAATGAAAGTAACAAAAGAAAAGTGCTGTAGTAATTGCCATTTTTAACTATAAAAAATAACCGAAAATACTTCTACATGTTTTTGGTGAAATAAGAATCCAAGCAATTGATAACTTCAAAAGTAGTAAATTCGGAAGATTTGAAGTAGATTTTGGGATGAGGAAACTTCACCAGACAAAAGAAATAAATAAAAATATTTTTTGTAATATAGGATGCAACTAAAATTTAAAAATGACTTATAGAAATTTATGAACTTCTGAACAAACTGAACTTTATTTTTCTCATAACTTTAATTTTTGTGAAGCAAATGGTGTAAAGTGGAATAAAGCCTTCCCATATGTCTTCAAAAATATTTTGATGTATTGAGAGTTTTTTGCTGTAGAAAAAGTTTTACCATGAAGTAAACATGGAGAGTTGCTAAGAGTTCAGAATTAGGAAAATCAGAGAGTTCTATAACTAAAGGTTTGACCGTATGTGTTCGGAACGTCACAGCAATCTTCGTAATTTCCAATCATGACGTCCCTGAGTATATTCTACGTAACACTAAAATATTAAACTAAATTAAATACCAAGTTTTGCGTTCAAAATATTTTTCTGAACTTTCTTCCCTTCTTTATATTAATTGAATTTACTTCCTGTGAATTGAAATTACAGCTATGCTTTTTTCAACCCCTTTTTGATTATGTTTTTCTTTTAATATTCAACCTTGTTTAATAGATATTATTTCAATGTATGAATGGTTGGTATGCTATCTACTTCAAAAGAGTGCTTCTAAGTACCAAACTGAATTAGATAAAAGCAAAAATGCCTTCACAGCAAGATGCAATTCTCAAGTTTATTCCTGCCATACGCTTTCAATTGCTTACTTTCAGGTAAGTATCTTTGTATTTGTAACATTTAAATGCCAATATTGTACCTACACAGTTGGAAATATTCATAATTATTTGTTACATAATATGCACCGTGCACCTAATAATGTCCCTGGTTAGACTTTATTGTTTAAGAAAGCTGAATTTCAATGTTATAAACAGTTGTAAATCATGAATGATACCGTTTTGAAGCAAGTTACTTTGGAAGATAACAAAAATTATGCAGAGCTGTTTCACATGATTTTGAAGGATATGCACTGAAACACTGCCACTTACAGCAGAATTTTCTCTTGAGCTTAGATTTTTGGTCATTAGCTTTTACATCTATACATGTTAGTGTTAAAAGAAAGTGAAATCTGTTATTTCATAGAATGACTAGGTATTTTATGAAATAACTAGATAAGTCAGTTAAAGCATATAATTATTGAATTCTATGATTTAACAATGTATTCTGTAGAGTTATAATTATTTGATTGTTAAAGCATAAAATATGGCCCTTGAAAGTTCTTTGAACCAGTTCCAGCTGCATTTAATCACTTTTGAACCGCTTATAACTGCTTTACCATGAAGTATCTGTCTATATTCAATTCTGTTGCTTTTAGACATAGAATTTAGACTGTATTTGTTACTTTTTAGCAATAGAAAAAATATACGACCTGCTTTTTCCTATTATTCATCAATTAATTATCAGATACAGGGATACAATTTTGGGGTTATTTCAACTATAAATGATCAATAATTTTATAAAATAACTCTTAATTTTTTTTTACTTTTCACTCTAACTGTATGCCGTTAATTATTTAATGGAATAACTATGTAAAGTGTAAAATATTTTATCAATTATATAAATCTATACTTTAACTGATTTGTCTCATTATTTCATGAAATATCTAGTTATTCTGTGTATTAAATGAATTATATACTTTAAGGGCAACCTATACTTTAACTTACTAGGATTAACAATATATATTTTAAACAATGGTTGAAAGTTTTGCCACTGCAGTACTTTTTTGCATGTCTTCTAATATATGACTTTGCAATTTGATTGATATATTTTTGGTATAATTTCAGCTTGTTGCATTAAAAAGATTTACAAAATTAGTTAAATCTGAAGAAGCAAACTCGTTCATTAAGTGTGTGCTTGATAAGCTGGGAAGATTATATGGTCTTTGGAGCATTGACAAACACTTAGCCATTCTATATGCTGGTATGATAATATGTTTATTTCTTTTTTTCTAATGATATGAAAATGTTTAGGTGTATAAATTTACACTTTTACTACAAGTAGTAAATTATTATTGAAACATTAAATTCACTAAGAAGTTTGCTTCTTTGTAAAGTTGTTCATGTTTGCAGTGTGCCACCATAAGGCCTAGGTGGTGGAAACTGGTAAAGGCCTAGAAAGGTGAAATTTAGAATGCAGATGCAGTTTTGCTGAGATTGTTCTCCTGAGGCTGGAATTTTTGATTACATTATTTTTAGACCAGTTCTTTCATAGTTAAGGTAGCTGTTAATTTTTTTCCATGAAAAGGACACTTAAATACTTCTGGAACCTGCAAGTACATTAAAAGAAATAAAAAGATGCATATATATTTTTCGGTTGTAATGGTCATTACAGAAAAAAAATAGAAAAGGACACATATAATTTTTTTAAAACAATGAATTTGAATTTTGACATCTCAAATTCAAATTATGTTTTTTGCTATGACGAATTGTGATAGGCATATCTGTGTAGGAGATTGTGTATGTATGCTCTTTGGCCTGCATGGCGCTGCACAGGACTGTTGCATACTCTGTCTCGCTGCACCATCATGTCTTGCATGGGGAAGGAGTAGGGGCCAGTGAACAGGTCGGAGGAGATAAAGCACCAGGACAGGAGGCATTAGCCGAGCGCTTATCTAAGCAAGAAACCACTTGGCAAATGAGGTCCAAAAAGAAAACATATAGCAATTTGTCACTGCCCCCCCAAAAAAAAGGTGTGATATTATGAATTTTAATTAATAAATTGAGAGCATTTAGTGCTAATTTTTTGCAGTGAGAACCGCCATTAGCAACTGCGCTTTTTTGTTAGTAAACTAATCGCTCAGAAGCAAAAATACCCTTTCTAAAGATCCATAGAGTTTGGCAAACAGAAAACACATTCAATAATTATGTATAATTTGATTTATTACCATGCAAATGCTTCAACTGCTCCATACATCAGCTTTGAGTAGAAGCATTCACAGTATTCCGTTCAGTATAATGGGAAATTTCAGCATTGGTGGTGACAAAGAGACCAACTACTTAAGTACGGGACTGTCCCATTCAGTTGTCCCATTGTTGTTATGGCGTGTCACAGGATCCAATATCACAGGATTATAGCATCAATAATCAGTTAAGATAAAAATGACATTTATTAACGTATTTACAGGTAAGATAATTTAAAAACTAAAAAGACGGCATCTTGCCGTAACAACAGTCGAAGTTGTACGTGAGCAGAAGCAGCGCTTACCTTCAAGCTCGCTCTTTTTATCCAGATATATCAGGTGTTGCCACACGCTGGGTGGCTAAAAGTTCCGAACTAAAAATGGAGTTTATGTAAATTAAACGAAACTCCTTCGAACCGCCACAGTCACCCTACTTTATACTCATTATGCTTTACTATATTAATTTATTTACAATGACAGTTTTAATTAATTTTTCCCTTTTAGTCTTGCGTTCCCATATGAAAGAACATCTAATATGAAATCATAGAAGTGGTGCTTTGCTATATATTTTATGAATTGTTTCCTTAAAAATAATTATTTAGATAAATGAAAGTGTATAGAGGTAGATACATATAGATGGATATCAGTGTTTTCTTAACAGTGCTCTTTGCACCAAAACAGTTATTCTGCCACAAAATGCTTTCTAGAATTCTGTGCCAAATTGATATTTTTATTACAAGCAAATAAGTCAATTTCAAGATCCTTAGTGAATGAACATGTTGAATAATGTTTTCAAAGAAATGAAGATTTTTATGTGGATAAATATCAGTTTGAACTCATAAAAATCTTTTCACTTGTTTTTCAATTAATGCTTTAGTTTATTCTGATTAATTTTGAAGACATGAAATTTTCATCATCATAGATTGCATTTTGATTTTTTGTCATTTAATTTCACGTAATTTTTTCAGCAATTTATTTTTGTAATCCTAAAATTCCTAAAATATTGTCTGAATTTTAAAACACAATCAATTTCTGATTTAAAAAGTAGAATTTCTTTCGAAAAGGAAAGCATTAAAAATGGTGCAATTTTGCAGGGATAGAATTTTAGCTACCTTGTATACATGTGTGAGTGTATAGATAGGCAGAGAGCTATAAATCAATGAATTAAAATATATTTTTTCAATGTAATTTTTTTCCTAAATTTAACTGTTTAAAAAAATATATATTTTAATTTCAAGAAGCTTAAATTTAGAAGAAATATGATAAATTTAGTAGTTTTTTAATAGTGCCCTTAATATGAACATCTAATTAGCTAGATATAACTCTCAATATTTCCTTTGAAATTTTTCGCAACAAACTATATGTTGACACAAAAACTAAAATATTGAAATTAATAGAATGTTTGCTCTATATACAACAAACATACGATGGAAAAACTAGACTGTCTTGTTTTGGTTTAACTCTTTTCTAACATAGTATTTTATTTTATCTTAATAAATGCAAATTTTAAATTAAAAATTTCTTTCAGGTGGCTATATTTCTGGGGAAATTCCAAATGCTGTCATCAAGGAAAACATACTATCATTATGTGCTGATCTGAAGGACGAAGCTGTATCTTTAGTTGACGTCATAGCCCCTACTGACTTCATTTTGAATTCTGCTCTAGGAAACTCAGATGGCGATGTAAGTTTTAACTGTTTGCTTTCTATAAAATAAAAGTGGCTTAAAAAAATATTAACCCATAAAATATACCGATTGCTAATGATTTTGAGGTAAACTAGTTGCAAAAATTCTATTTTGTTTAGGTTTTAAGGAAGGAAGCATAGTGAGTAGCTATTAACAATATTAGCACTTTACTTTGAAAAATTTTTGAAATAACCTCACCCTCACCCTTAAGTACAATTCCTTTCTATAACTTTTCCCAGCTATTATAATATTTGTTAGTGTTCTGCTTTATTTTGATCATGTAGAAATGAATGACACATATGCTGCCGGTGGAGTATAATTTTTTGACCCTTTAATGTCAGGTGTGCCGAATCCAGAACACACCTCCAGAATCATTTTGCCTCAGTTGCTAAGTGAGTTATTCCATAATAGAACATTGTTACGTTTTTGGCACATTTGTATCTGCCGGCAGCAGTAAGTCTTTGAAAAATAGGTAGGTGTGCTTCCTATGGTCTCCTTTGATTGAAATTTGGAAGAAAGAAATTGTTTCCTTAGGTAAAAAAAAAAATGTTGTCCAGAAAGGGTTAACAAAAAAAAAAAAAGCAGATTGTACATCAGTTTGATGTGACCCCCCACCACAAATCTGTGCTTTGTTTATCATGTGACTGGGAGTTTTTGGAGGACTCAACCTAGGTCCGTGTTCAGGAATTTAAAAAGGAAAGGTGTTGGTGCGCCTCATTCAAATAACTGCAAGTTCTATCTCTCACTGAATCTTGTTGATTGTCATGTGACTCTGTACCATTTTCTGCTGATGCAATGTTGATTTTCCTGGCCATCCTAATTGATTGACACCATTGCCCTCGGTTTCCACTCCACTGCTGAAGTCATTGAGCTAGCAGTAGATGGTGTATCTCAAGGCTACTTCTTTTCATAGAATGATACCGTAGGACCACAGATCATACTATTTTGTATCTCTCCTTCCCTCGGATGCACAGTATCTAGTACTAACCATGATACCATCAGCTCGCAGTTGTTGTGGAATTGGCAAACGTCCACTGATGATGAGTCTATCTGATTGAGGAAAAAAAGTAAAAATTTGATATGCGTGTTTTGCTCTTTTTGATATCATTAAACTCAGTGTTGCAACAGCCCATGAGCGCCTGGGCCTACTGCATGCATGCTAGTTTTTATTTAATATGACTCTGCTTAATTTAGAGGCTAACACATGACTGAAAATTGCGGCATCTCTGAAAACTAATAGATTTGTCCATTGCATTTCTTTTTGTCAAGTCTTTCCTGTACAGCTCAAGTACATGCTGGTTTAGAATTACTTTAATACCATAAACATATTGACACCTAGCCTTAGTTAGAAAGATGCATGTTGTTTTGAGATTTGAATATATTTCTCTTTGATAAAAATTACTTTTCATCACAGTCTTGCATTTTTAATATATGTATTTAAATTTGCCTAACATAATTTAATGAATAAAAACTGAACTTTTCTGTAAAAAACCTAACATTTTCCAGATTTTTTATTTATAATTTTTGTGTTTCAGTTTTATTTGATGGAATTTAAAAATTAAGTTTGTATTGAATAAAGTTCATTAAATTAAATATTTATGATTTGTTGAATCAAAATTATGAAACATGTTCCTCTTTATTATTTTCGAAATTATTACACAAAATTAATCATTTGAATTAAATGTCCTGAATTTAGTCTTAACCTTTAGGAACCGGGCGGTACACATGTTGTACCATAAGTCTCGTCTAATTTATAGGACGGGGTTGAAATTTTCACTCGAACCCTTTGGAGCCAGGGATTTTTTCAAGGTTTCATACGTCTGGTACGACAGTTTATACCTTCTCTTTTCAATGGAAAAGAAATCTGTGGTTAAACTGTCGTACTACCTGGGTCGAAAGAAAAACTTCTATATGAACAGCCCGGATCCAAAAGGTTAATTGTAGATGTTGTTTCTGAAAACTGAATTATAATTTGATGAAACTATTCCAGGTATACAAACACTTGCAATCTGCAGTAATGAATACTCCTGGTTCGATGGAAAGACCTTATTGGTGGAGAGAATTTATAGAAAGAAAGATGCCGTACAAAGCAAACCTCTAAACCTCTCTTTTCTCTGGGGAAACCCCCCTAAATCATGCATACCAAAAAATAAAAACTTTAACAAACACTTTAATAAAAATTAAGACGTCTATAAACACTGGGCAAGAAACTCAAGTGAAATTATTTGTTTTTAATATATATTTTCAGGTTAAGCTGAATTACTGTGAAAGATGTTATATAATTTTAAATCTATTCAAAGTTGAAATGAAAAATCTTTGGCTCACAATACATGTTTGGAACAAAAATATTCGATTTATAAATTATTTTATTCTTGTTCTTTTTCATATATTTAAAAAATTACATGATCCTTTTTTTTTCCATTTTAAGTATTAATGAACATGTATTATACTTATAACAAATATATATGAAAGATTCCACCACTTTTCCTTTTCAAGACTATTCATGACAAAAGAAATAATTTTTTCATAATAATCTATTTCATTTTAATTTTCTGTCACTTGTAAAATGTTAGGCAATCTATCTTGAGTAGCCTCTACTGCAGTGGCGTACATAGCGCCGCGCGGGGGGGGGGGCGTAAGGAGGTTTGAGGGCTCGCGACCCAGAAAAATAGCACAAAAGTTACACAGGAAAAAAAGTTTTATATTTTAAAATGGGAGGGGGGGGGCGCACTTACAAATTTTGCTGGGGAGCGCACCTTAGTCTATGTACGCTACTGCTCTACTGTATTACTATTTCATGTCACCATTTTTGTTAAAATTACTTATGGAATACAAAATTATTTCTTATTGAGTTATCAATTTACAAGGAGTTTATTTTTGATGGCCTTCAAGGCATTATGTTTTAAGTAATTGAGAGAGAGTGACCTTTTTTCAAATATACATTGCATTCTTGGAGAATTTATTTTGCTATTACATTTTAACCCTATACTGCATGATTTTTTGTTTTTTGAAAGACATATATGTTTTTTAATATAAGAAAACATTGAAATACATTTTTTAAAAATTAATTTGGAGGATAGATGGTTATATTTACTTTAAAGATACTTAATACTTGCTTTTTATGCTTGAGTTGTCTTATGCACGGTCATAAAGAAAAATAGTCCATGCATCCAATTGGCTATGCTATACTGTGTAGTGTTAAGGCTTTGAATGAATGTTTGTGTGTGTGTACATATATATATGTAACCCATCTGCTGCTATTTTTTTAATTTTGTTAATGACTGTAAATTAACATCTATATAACTATCTATTGTACATAATATATTTTTCTGTTATATATTTTAAAATTATATCTTGTTATCTGTTAAAAAATAGTTTAATTTTAAATAAAATATTCTTTTTTAAAATATACGTGTTTCATGTAAATATACATGTGTCATGTTGTATTTCATCGACTAAAGTGATATTATAGAAAATTTTAGTTTTACAATGTGTTATAAAGAACGTCTGTTTTTTTCTAACATAAGGGGTGCAAACACAATGCAATTTCATCGAAAAACAGCAAAAACCACGCCCACTTATATGCTAAGACATTGATTTCTCAAAGCTGGGGGAGGGGGTCAATTGAACCCCCCTAAATGACAGGCCTGGTTTTTAATAACACATTGTTATTATTTTTCTAATAAATTTCTGATCATATAATTATAAGGCTTTAAAAAAAATATATTTCTGAAGTATTTTTTCATTTTGTACTGGCATTTAAACATGCACTGGTATTATGACTTTTTTGTACTGGTATTATGACTTTTTTTTGGGGGGGGGGGTACCATTTAAGGTGAATTTAAATACTAAGTTTTAGACTGCATAAAAAGCAAGAGACTTTTTTGTATACATTTTATTAAAAACTTCACAAATATCAGAGAAGAATGTTAAAAGTTAGAAGTAAATAAAAGCAAGATATTATTTTTTATTTTATAACTATTTTCCAATTTTGTACTTTGATCATTACTTTTAAAATGCATTGACACAAATATTTAAAATATATTTTCACTATGACATTTTATTTTGTTTTAGAATGGAATAACCACTACTGTCAATAACACTTAATATATTACATATTTGTACACTGCTATAAGATCAGACTAAAACAGAGAAACATTTCCTTCAAAATCTTTGAAAATTTATACGTACTTCATGTGTATAATAATGGCATATTAAAAAAACATACATAAAGTAAAAAATAAAATAACATTTCAAAAATATACTTATAAAACACTTAAAATCAGGTACATGAATATTTTTATTTAAATAAATATAGTTAGTTCAGTAAATGTTTGACTAGATACAATTCAGAAAAGGAATAAATTATGTGATTAATTATGTAATAATAAATTATAATAATAAATATGTAATTATATTATTCAGAAATTATATTCAGGAATAAATTATGTAATTATATTATTCAGGAATAAATTATGTGAAATATACTTTAAAATATTGTTGTAATTTAAACTTTTAGTGGAAACTTACTAAAGAAATTATACTAACTGATGATGGATTGAAGATATTGGTAAAAAAAATTCAAATATTAACTTCTAACAAGTGGAACACCTGAACTCCATAATATTGTGCACTATTTTACACAATATATTAATATAAAAATTATTTTTTGTTTTGACGATCAGCTCTAGAAAGTTGATACAAAAGCATTTTAAAAATTTACTGGAGTGAATGGAGGTGTTTTCCTATCATCGCCATAAAATCCAAGGTAAAAAATAAAATAAAAAAAAACTTGATGTATATAAAAGAAAAAATACTTAAGTTGCATTCAAACGTTTTCAACTAATTACAGAAAAGTAATTTACAATGTAATGAAATCATGAAGAAACAACTAGATATAAAATGTTTTTGGCTCCATAAACTAAACAAGTGTAAACAGGATAGCATTAAAATGAGGAAATTTTCAAGTCTGTCAAGACAGAAAAACAATAGCGGTATATGCATGTATGTAAAAAAAACTATGAGAATAAAAACACTTAAGTGAAGTTAGTTATAAGATGAATTACAGTGCTGCTTTAACTCTGGTGAAAACTGAAGCCGCATAGCTTCCCATTCCAGGATTTAAAACGGTTTAAACATTGCATTTAGTTTAACAGGAGGGGGGGGGGGGTAGTTTTTGATTGGAATTATAAAACATATCAGCTAAAAACAATGTTATTCAATATTTGAAAAAATAAAATGCATTTCAAAAATTCATTGAATTATCTAACTGCTTAAGGTACGCCTACTGCTTAAGGTAAACTATCATAGCGAGGAATAACTTTGTCTTAGTTATTGATAGAAACTGAACAAACAATTGACCAAAACTAATAAATAAATTTTCATCTACAACATTTCTGACTAGTTGCAAAAAACAAAGATGATGGCACACACTTTTTAAAATAAAAGCTCTCATTTGCTTTTGATAAAATCAGATCTCTTAAATGTAAAATATATCTCTTCTGTCAAATGTACATAATTTATTCATTGGCATTCTTTATTACATAAACACTTATAAACATCTACTAAGTATAACGTGTTTACAAAAAAAAAAGATAGTATAAAAGACGCATACATTTTTATGTAAAGACACAGAAACAATTAAATAGTTTTTTTTTGCACTCAAAATACTCCTCCATGATCATTTCGTTATTGTAATAAATTTCCCGTGAAGTTGAATGTTATTAATATAGACGATGAAAGGCATAAACGTAAAAAGGTTAAAACTTGGGTAAATCAGACTTTTCAAGTTAAAAAAGTACATTACATAACATGAATATAACATGCTCATTTTAAAGATTCTAAGCAATTTTTTTTGCATTGTACTGAATACTGATTGATGAATCCAAAGTAATTAAATGACACATATTCATGATAAATTGCAAATTTACACCATGCAAGGTTAGAACTATCAGTGCAGAGTGATCAAACTTTCAAAGTGAAAATCAAGAGACTAATAAAATATTACGAGATTTTCTGGATCAAAAGTATTAATTTTTTTTCCTTTTTCCTATTTGCTCAAATTCGGTACCTTTCTTTATCATTAATAAGACTGAACATCTTAAAATTTTACAATTCATAGTTTTACTTTCTTTCCTTCAGTCTTCAACATCAAGCACTATTCAGTTTCTTCAATATTCTGTCAGTGATTAGAGTTATAATATAAACTACGACAAGCAGATTTATTTCTGAAGTTTAACCCACGGCTGTTCGGCAGTTCTAGAATTACATGTTCAGAACCGTTAGGGGGTTAAGTAAGGTAGTAAGATAAAACTTTATAAAATAATTTTAGGTGTATAACTAAAAATGTTTTGATATTGTTTATTTCTTAGTCAGTATTCTAAAACTTCCTTTACAGGTGAAACAATGCATACTTTTTAAAATAGCTAACACTGTAACAATCACAAGCCTTTTGTACAAAATGCAGGTGTAATGCCAAAGAAATGTTCTATAACAAGCCAGAATATCTTAAAATCCATATGGGGAGAAAAGAGTTCTACAAACATAATACAAATATTCAGCTGTTGTGATAAGCTATTTAAAACAAATGCTTCATTTACTTACAATGTTATATAACAAATTTACAGAGTTTTAACACAGTAGGTGCAACAAATATAGCTGGGAAGCAAATATTCTTGAGCTTTTTATCTGTGATACTTATGGCAACCAATATATTAAGTTCAAAACCAGACATTAGTTGAAAATAAAATCAAAATTTTTCTTATTTGAACATTTCTCCATATATCAACAAAACAAGATTTTGAGCAACTGAATGGTTTAGCAGCCACTGTTGCACTAAACACTACTGTTCTTCCGTTTCACGATTACTGTATATCCGAAATGGTTGAACCAAAACTAACACTTCTTCTGCTAAGAATAGAATGAGGTTAAAAGTAAATTTTGATGGCGTAAATACAAATTTATTATAAAGGAAACTAACCAACGCATTTCTGCTCTCAATAGCACATATGGTCTAAATTTGAGTGGCCAAAATTTTGAGAATGGCCTCTGCTAAAGGCAATGTAAATACTTAGGTGATAAGATTTTTGCTCGAACTTTTTTCAATTTGAATTTAAAAATGATAATTTTTAACAAAATTTTCATACATAGAATAGTGTTCTTCATTTTTAGAAAATATTTTCACAGAAAGGTAGGTTTTCAAATTATTCTAAGATATTTTTTCAAATGCTTAAAATGTTTAGTTTCAAACAGTGCTGTCACAAAGGCTATTTTCTGTTTTAAGATCAAAAAATTTCAACACAAACTGAGACAAGATATGGTTTTAGGATCCTATAAACCATTATAACATTTCTGTGTAGTACCAAAATATACGACTACATGCACTAAATAATTAACTAGAAGAAACATATTGAGAAAAAAACAACATTGTGATTCAAAAATTGCACAATATACTGGCCACATGTATGACAGTATTTCAAGGAAGTTTTTTTTTTTTTTTTTTTTGCAATCTAAAAATGTTGAGTTTCTAAATATAAAAGCTTCATTTCAATTGTTTTTGATGTTCAGAAGCTTATAATACTTTTTTTCTTTAAAACTGGTTCCTGGCATACATTCCAAAATGTATACATGCAACTTTTTTTTTTTTTGCAATTTATGCATCACAAAACTGTTCTCTCTTCTTTATAAAGAACTGCCTTCAGGAAAATAGTACAACTAAAAAGGTGTTTTAAAATAAACTAGCAGTCCTTAACTTCTGAAAGATTAAATAAATGCACTAAGCATTAAAATTAAAATAGCAACCTCCAGTATATGTGTATCTTAAAAGAGCACAATGTTTTAAATCTAAAACAAATATATCTCTTTAGTGTCATTGGCACATGAAGTAAAAATAATTGGCACACGATTTTCTAAGCTAAAATACGTCAGTAAGGTAAAAGTAATTAACAATGTACATACAAATATAGCTCAGAAATAATCTTTTTAAAAGTAACACAAAAGCAGATTTTGTACATGAAGATGTCAAACATGAGTACAGTGAGGTTTTAGCCCACAAGTAATGGTAACCTTAAAATTCCACAGCAGAACACAACAGAAAAACTTTTCAAGTATGTTTTCAACTGTGATCGTGCTTGTGATTTGAAGGCTTTTCTCCTGGACTTCCACACTAAACAAAAAGAAAAGTATTTGTAGATAATTATACTAAAAAATCTTTCCCCACCCAATATATATATACAGTTGCACCCGATTGAAGTTGAAGGAACCAAATAAAAATATCTTTGTAGTTTCACTATAAAAAGTTATAAATACAAAGGAAAACCATGAAGGGGGATTGCACCTATTATGATATAGCCATAAATTCACTTTAAACAATACAATTTATTATAAACAGGCATAACTGCGTATATATTCATAGATTATTGTTCCAAAAGTATTTTTGGGAGGTAAAAGGCACTAAGGAACCCTGACTTCATTCACAGCCCTCCTTCTTATTAAAAGTTAAATTTTGAGCAAGGTACAGTAGCATAATACCCCTTTTCACAATTTAATTTCACTTATCTCATAAATGATATGAGCAGATTTCAAAAACAGAATGTTCAGTTTTAAAAAATAGCCTCAAAAAAGAAAAATAAATACATAAAAAAATTCCATGAAAAAACATGCACGTTTTTAAAAACTTGTATAAACTGAAAAATTTAATATGCAAGTTGCTAAACTAGTCAGAAAAAAAAAAAGATTGCCTTTGTGAAATAAACTTTATTATCATAGAAATATTTAATATCTTGTATATTCCATTAACTATTCAACTAATTATGACTGACTTATTGATGATTACAAATGTCAAACTTTGGCTCTTAAGCCATTTCTTCCCGAGTTCTACAATACTTGTCAACAATATCCTCATAATGGGAAAGTGCATTAGAGCAATTCAAATGTTTAAAGATTAGTAGATGCACAATTATTGGCAGTAAGGCACATGAAAAAAAATATTTTGTAAAGAGTTTGAGATTCATTTTCATTGTAATGAATAAAAACATACATACATGACTATTCCATGAATCTTTTTTATTCCAGTCAGTATCAGAATCTTCCTCAGATAATTCAGAATACTCATCTTCATGCAAAAGCAAATTATCACGAGAGGGATTACTACCATCACCTAAGCTGAATAATGATTAAGAACCATATAATAAATTTTCTGGATTATACTTTCCATATAAAATGTTTAATCAGGGCTTAATATCTTACAAAAAAAGTGTAAGAGTTTTAGTCTTCAGAACTTATTTTAATGTGTAAATAGCCCAAACTTCGATAATTATGCAAAATTTCCGATAAAAATTAAAAGATACATGGAAGCTGAGTTCATATAAGCTCCCAAGCAATTTATGTTTGGGAGCATAAAAAAAAAAAAAGATTCCTGCTTTTAACCATTTGAGGGAGCTTTTCTTGACTTCTGATTAAAATTTTGTTAAAATGTTCATTTCCAACAATCTTTTTTTTTTTTTTAATGTCTATGCATGCATACATGACTTTTCTTTTATTTACACACGCACATAAATACATACAAAGTCAACTTTTAGTATTTGAAATTGTTCATTTCTTTTTTTTCATTCAAATGCAATGATTACAAGCCTTTTGCAAAAAACAGCAAAATAGAATCATCCCATACTATATGATGAAGGCATAGCCAACTGCCTTTTTCTGGTAACCGAACAATAGCTTGTTTCAACTTTCCTTAATTATTTAACGTCTTATCTGTGTAGATTTATTTCAATCATATTTAAATTTTCCAAAATTAGTGCTGACAGTCTTGGTAAAGGAATATGTCTATAGGTTTTAGCAGTCCAGTTTGTCTATCTCTTAGCACAGCTCTAGTTTGAGACAGATGATAAGACAAAATCCAAATGAAAAAATAAATCTCTGAATTGACACACTAATGGAAGTTACACTAAAAAAGTGAAAAAAAAAAAAAAAGCTCACAACTGCAGCAAAGTTAGTAAAAAAAAGAGATAAATGTTCTAATTTTAACATATTTATAAAAATAAAACTTAAAAATTAAAACTGGAATAAAACTTACTTTTTTTATTTTAACACTAAACGTTTGTCTTAAAACTCAATATTTGACTAAATTTCACTTTTTGAATGAAAATGTTGTGCAGTTTTAAATAATTACTAATTTTATATAGGTGGGTTTAAGAATGTTGACAGGTTATAAAAATACTGTTGTAAAAGAAATTTTTGATTAAGAATTGTCATACAATGTTGAAAACGTGGTGGGTGAAACTGAACAGATGATATCTAGTTCAGTAAAAATCAGCTATTTAGTACCTGAAGCTTAAAACTCGACTACATTGAATATGGGTCTATGAAATCTCAAAATGTGTAAAAGTATTAATCTTGTAATTGTTGCGCTTAATAAAGTTGTCTTTTCATTTGTATATACAGCAAAGTGTTAGAAAGTGCACTACTTTTAAGTCAGAAAATTTAACTTTTTTCTTCAAATTTATTTGAAAGGATACATAGGTTTAAAAGCACGCTTTCTTCGTGAAAAAATGCTTGCAAGTTGAGCAAATTTTCTTCTTGATACTAAAAGTACAGAAACATATTAGATAAAAATAAGTTTTCACTGCAAAAATTTAGATGCACAAGATTTTTTTTCTTAAATTGTTATTTGAACAATGCATTAAAAAATGGCTTAGGTACAAATGCGTTATACGACCTGCGAAGCCAACGAAGGCGATAAGTATTTCCGGATGGCACCCCGGACAAAATGCAATGTCTGTGATGTTGTCATGGGCGTGCTATGCGGATTCTGCGGTGATGCTCTGTGAGTATGGTAACCCTGAGTGAAGCACAATTTGAAGTTCTTATTTTCGTTCGTGTGGAAGGTAGGTGAAGGTATGTTTTGCTCTTAGGGAGATTTTGAAGGAATTTAAACTTGAATACTCTAAAATAAAGTTTCCGATGAAACTTTAGGTAACTTTCCGAAGCTTTATTTTAGAGTATTAAAGTTTCAAATTGTTTGTTTAGGTTTTTTTTGTCTCATATACATCGTACCGATTATGAATTCGGTGTGTAGCGTTGTTGAAAAATATCAGTTGAAACTGTTAAATGAGTCGTCTTTTATTTTTTCTAGCTCTGCCCAACTTACGGTCATACCGGGGTGCCAAATCGTTTGTTTATTTTTAAATTAATTGAGAACAAAGAAGTATTTCTGGAATTTTTAAGGGAAGTAGGGTTATTGAAAAGTGAAATTATTTGTACTCGATGCAGTTCGTCAATGACAATAAGAAATAGAAAGAATATATCTGATGGCTACGGATTTATATGCAGAAACAAAGTAGATGGGAAAATGTGTGGGAAAGAAACTAGTATAAGGTGGGGGTCGTGGTTTACTCTGAGTAAACTGAAGTTGGAGGAAATTTTTTTGCTGACATACGAAATTGTTATTGGTACGAAAACGGCAGACATCGAAAAGCAGTATTTTTTTGCTACTCACACAATGACAGACTGGCGAAACTATATAAATGAAGAAATTATAAATTACATAGAATTACATTCAGAAAAAATAGGGGGGGTTGACAAAATAGTCGAAATAGAAGAATCAAAATTTGGAAAAAGAAAATATAACAGGGGTCATGCAGTCGAGGGTCAGTGGGTTTTTGGGGGATCAGAAAGGGGGACTGGTAAAATGTTTTTTGTTGCTGTGGGTGATAGGAGTAGGGATACTTTATTTTCTGTTATTAAAGAATGGATTTTGCCCGGTACTACCATACATTCAGACGGGTGGAAAGCGTACAAAACTTTAGATAGAGAAGGCTTTGAACATTTCGCGGTCACACTAATACCATTGAATCCACATGGCGACACGTTAAAAGTACACTACCTACACACAATAGAAAGGGGGAGTTTAAATGTTATCTTGCTTATTACATGTTCAAAAAGAATTGTGAGTTTCATAATGAAGATATGTTTAACAAATTTTTAGAAATAGTAAGGGGGATTAATTGGGAAGATTACGAAATAAAAGAAAAGTAAAACCATTTTTTTCTCGAAATTTTCTTTAGAATTTTATTAACAAAATTGCAATTTTGGTACTAACATTTTTGGGATTTAACGTTTTTTCATACATTTTGTGAGTGGATAATTTCCCTAAGAGCGGAACATACCTGCACGACCTTTTTGGTACAAGCATTTTTAAAAAATCCAAGGTAAGTGTATTGAAAAAATTTTTTTCATATTGTGTTATATTGTATTGCATAATATTGTAGGATACTTTGCATGTTTATCTTCGTTTTTTCCTGTTGGTGCCAAAAGAGCATCGCCAAGATCGATGTGTGTAATTGGCGTCGTACATCGAATGCTTGGCGACGTCTTTTGGCGCCAACAGGGAAAAGTCGCCAAGGCTAGGTCGGATATCGCATTTGTTCCGAAAGTATTAAAAGAGAAAACAATATTCAGAATAATTAAAGTTATAGTTATGTCAGAAATAAAAAATTAGATACACTAACATTTGCCCATATTTTTCAGTCTTTCACGGAATGCAGCATCAGTGTCATCAGCAGATAAAGAACGTGAAAAATGTGGTTGGTCTTCTGGCTTATTTGAATCTCCATCTGCAGATACGTGCTGCTCATTCTTTTTGAGAGCTAGTAACAGAAATCGATGAATTAACTTAGTACAGATCAAGTACCTTCATTTTAAAGACATTTCTTGAAAAACATCGAAGAAATAAAAGGGTGATACATTTTTTAAAAAAAATATTAAAATGTATGTACTTTAATTTTTAAGTTACTTATATTTGAGTTCATACTAAGGAAAAATCAAATGTAGGATTTTTCAATGACCAAGTGGCGAATTTACAGATTAGGGATCCTATCACAGTGCGTTTTTTGGCACCCTTTACAGATGTACAGAATTACGTAAAATATTTTTCATCAGTCTTTTTGGATTCTCTTCAAGGTACTTATGTCATAGGGCTCCTTAGCAATTGCGACAAGCTAAATTCAACACTGCAGTATACCAAAATATGAAGAAGGACTTAAGTGGGAAATGAAAAAAATTGATTATGGAAAACTGCAGGTGTTACTCAGTCCTGAATCCTAACGAGAGCCTTTGTATATTATCTTCTGACTTTAATCAAAAATTTCTGGCCAAGCTTTATGCATAGCAAAATCATTTTGTTCTTAAAAGAAAAATGTAACTAGATTTCATAAGTTAATGCCTTGCACGTAATTTTAAAACATATTTATAGTTACAGTTTTATAAACTTTCTCATTATAATGCATAAAAATTAAATATTATTTCTGGAATAAATGAATGTATTATTTATAAAAAAGAAATAAATTACTATTCAAACCTTATGAACATAACAATATTAGCCTATTTGAAGATGGATAATTTGATTTGCTTTACTCAAAATTTAGAATAAAAGTTCTAAATAAAGCAAAATCTGACTTATATAAGCAGGCACTTAGTACCAAAACAAGATCTATCTTTTTTTTAATATATAATTTCACAGGAGAAAAAAAAAACATTTTACACCCTACCCACATTTATTGATAGAATCGACAATCCTATGTTTTTTATTGCCAGAGGGTTTATGTTGATCTAAATTTGCATGTGTTTAGCCAGGATTGATTCTTTCGTCACCTGGATGGGAGAAACTTTTCGAGGTTTGTGTCTTTCCTTGTGTCAATATGGTATTCAGTGTTGAATACTAAGGTGCATAGGGCAATTGATGTGTAAGGAAAAACTACTTCTTTCTGTTTTCGGTAGCAAGTAGCTACAGTAGTCAGGTTCGCCAGGTGGGCTGTCCTGCCCTGAACTTACAAAAAGGCCTGCACAATAAAAGTTAAATCCAAAAATATTATAATTGACTTAAAATGTTTTCAGTTTTTAGTTTTAGTTCGTTTACGATTTACACTTGTAGTTATAACTATTTCTATGTAATCAACTTACTATGATTCCTCTTCAACTGAAGGGTCATGCTACCATTACAAGCAGCATCTAAAAAATAAAAGTCACACGTGAATAATGTTTTTTTAATAACTTATATGAAGAGACACCATATACTCAAATTTAAAGAAATGTATTTTCTTTTCTTTTTCCTTTTTTATGCATTTATGCAGTGTTGCATTTGGAAAAAAATATGTTTGAACGGATGCATTTCTTTTCATTATTTAGATGCCATGGTTAATGGAATTTTGTCAGACCAGAAAAAGCTTAGCTTAGATTGTTTTAGGACACTTTTAATTCAAAACCAAGCCTTTGGGGGAACAGCACCCACCCCCTCCAACTATAGCATTACTTATATGAAACTAGCTGCTTTCAGCAAACCAATTGATTTACTTTGAGGTATATTAAAGATTCTTTATGAAAACCACCTTTTATTGCCCCGCCACCCAGTAGCAATGAATTTCAAAAAAAAGAAAAGTATCAATTGACATCAGGGTTGTTCAATTGAAACAAATTTCATTTGATTCCATGCATTACATTTTTAACTTTTATAAGAATCTTTCACATACAAGAGACAAAAATTTTCAAAATGGTAGCCTTAGAATATATCAACCAGCACTGTGGTAGAATTTTTTTCTGCTTTCTGTGACAAATTTTCTAGAATCGATTTCTTTCTGCAATACTAGAATATTCTTCAATAATAAATATAGTATATTCAACTGTCTTATAATAACACCAAATGACTATATTTATAAAAATGTTAACATCAATACTAGCTTCATAGTTTTTTAAACTAACTCACAGTCTGAGCAAAAATTATTTCCCTTGATATTTCCCTGTTCAGTGTTCAACTAAAAATGTTCACAGATTTCTCATCCTCTTATGAGTATATTTTTACTCCTCTTTTGGCTCTAACTTTGATACCTTTTACACCACTTCAAACGCCAATTAAGTATTATTAATATTCTAACATGAACAATAATAACACGAAATAGGTTTTGAGGGGCTTTTTTAAAGTAACAGTGAAAAAATGTCACTAACAAAAAGAATGTTTTCCAACAAAAATGTACTTAACTACTGCTCTGATACATCCACAAAAACAGCCAAAATTGTTCTAAGACTTCAGTTTAGAAATATGATAGGCACACATATTGTTTGAAAAATAAGTAATCTTTCAATGCTCTGCAGTACAGATTCACTGCTGGCTGTTTTATTGAAAAAAAAAAAAAAAAAATAGCCTTTTTTCTGCCCAAGCACAAATATCTTTCTGGGAAGGGGTCAACCAGTTAATACCAAAAAATTTCACTAATCCAGTATTTTCTTTGATATTTTTTCGAAAAAGGAGAAAGTTCCAAAAAAAAAAATAAATAAAAGACAGCACTTTTACAAAAGTAATTAAATTGAAGCTGTGAAAGAATATAAGTGAATACGTTATGCTAAAAAACAACTGTTTCTTTTCTTTACCTTTTTCTAATGTAGACATAAACTCTTTATTTCCCATGAGTTCTCTCACAAATTCTTCGTTTTGAAGGAATAAAGCTATTCTTTCATCCTCAAGATATTGCGCTAGCTCTGGATCTTCAGCACCAATGGTATTTCGCCTCTGTCGCTCATTTTCTAACATCCTTTTTTGAAGAATTGCTGAACTCAAAACTGTCATGATCTGTCAAATTAGAATCATTAACAGCATTTATTATTTTTAATATGAAATCATTTAATTTATTTATACATGCAAAAAACAACTGAGGAGAATGCACTTAGTAAGAAAGATTGACATTAAAAGCTGAATAAGAGTATAACCTGTTGTATTAGAAAGCACCAAAAAATTTTACAAACATGAATTGGAGTTGTCTTAAGTCAATGTTATTACTGAAAAATCTTCAGTTTGAATGAAATAGGAGAAAAATTATATTCAATGTTTATTGATTTTAATGATCAAAGAAAGTTATTAGCTTGTTGAAGTGTTTTTTTTTTCTTTTATGTTAAGCTATGAATAATGATATTAATGTGTCACAAAAATTTAGTTAACATTTTAAACTTTGCTTTCATTCCTTTCCCATAAAGTTTGGTTTTTTAAGGTTGTATATTGACAGTCTATAAATATTTACAAAAATAATTAATTTATGGGCATTGAATAGAGAGAAAATACAAAAAAAAAGGGAGGGGTAGATGATATTTTAAATGGCTTTAAAATCAGGAAAGGCTTCAACAAGAAGGTAAAAATCAGAGACTAAGCTGTTCGGAAATATGTTGTGCAGTAGCTGAAAAGTTGTAAAAATAGCGAAGGAGATGATTCAATTTTATAACTGCATGAACATGCATTTAAAGGC
Source organism: Uloborus plumipes (assembly GCA_038373865.1). Lineage (NCBI taxonomy): Eukaryota > Metazoa > Arthropoda > Arachnida > Araneae > Uloboridae > Uloborus > Uloborus plumipes. The sequence continues at coordinate 38,436 of JAXGGA010002326.1, read as the reverse complement.
TCATTGGTTGCTTAATTATCAATCATTAAAATATATAGTAATAAAAGCTCTTTTTAAGTTTAAACATATGAAAAGCACATTACCTTTCCTTTCCTACTCCTATGATGACGATCATCTAAACGCAGAAACGAAGACGGCAAAGTTCCAACTAAAGGTGGGTTCCAGCTCTTCTTGATGTGCAAAGGTACTCCATCATTCTCCTCATAGTTTTTATCTGCTTTTGCTGGTGATGCAGCTTTCTGAGTAACATCAGGGAGTGGTTGCATTGGGGGCGGACGCAGCTTTCGATTGCCACTCAAATGAGAATGGAGCATCGACTGTATGGAGTTATTGGGTTTCCTTCCCATCTGCAAGGCAGAAAGTCGACCTGGACTTTGAGCATATGGCACGGCTTGATGATATGAAGGAGGTGGAGTAGCTGGAGAGTAGCTCGGGGGCAATTCATCATTTTCTGTCGCATCCAACTCTGCACGAATACGTTCGTTTTCGTTATCTGTAGACATGGACAAGAGCTGATCAATGGTTGCATCAACAGCTCCATTATTTGCCCTCAACACAACTTCAATGACGTCTTCATCCATTTCAGGAAACATGGTTTTGAAATCTGTCATAGCTTGGTGGAATTCCAGTTGAGTAACAGGTGGTTTAGTTCGCTCATTTTGCTTAGCTGGTTGAAGCTGGGGTTGATGTCCAACAGCTGCCATTTTGTTCCGTTGTATAATTTTAATGTCAAATAGAATCAAGACTTAACACTAAATTTTCCTGAAAAAGTGAAAATATTGTGCTTAAATGATCTTTAAGAAGATAGATCTGTCTAAAAACCAAATGAATAGCTTTTATATAATAATCAGGTTAATACAATGCAGTGAAAAAAAAATATATAAACTTTTCAATAATTTCAAATTTTATATTTTGATTTTGCATAACATTTCATCCTTCTTACTTTTAACTAAAATGTGTTTTAAAAGGCCTTTTTCTGGCAAATAAAAATTTCTTAAGATTAGCTGTAAAAAAATCTGGTATGGACCCCACACTACTTCCTTTTACGTGTAAATTTCTTACTAGTTGCCTTGAGTGTTAAAAAAAGTGCGTGGAGTGAGCAAGGTAACAATTCAAATATGTACTCCCCTAATCTGCCACGAAACAATGCAAAAAATATTTTGCAATGGTTAATTTTCTAAATATTGCTGATTTTAATATCATTCAGTGAATTTTTCGCAAAATATCGCCAATAGCGCCAAGTTGAACCCAAATACAAAAAATAATTTTTTCGCCAAATTTGTCGCCAACTTGGCGATATGTCGCCAAGTTGGCGTCAAACACTTGGCGACAAAAGCTTGGCGACATATCGCCAAGTGGTCGCGCCAATTCATATCACTTGAGTCTGCATTGAAATTAACACTGATTTACCCCAAAAAAGGGGTAAAACACCCCCTTGGGAACATTCAAATGCAACCACAAGAGGAGGTGCACAACTAGACCATCCTCAGAGCCTACATACCAAGCTAGAAGCTTCTACGACATATAGAATTTGAGTTATGCGACCCACATACATACATACGCACACACGTACATACAGACGTCACGAGAAAACTCGTCGTAATTAACTCGGGGGTGGTTGAAAAAAATTTTTCGGCTGCTTATATGTTGGTAGGTACATATGCACGTGCTGACAGGTCAAAAAAAACTAAGGAATTTTCATTCGGGGGTGAGCAAAATCAAAATTTAGACTCAAATTTGAGTGATTTTTTTTTCGCGATCACAATACTTCCTTTACTACGTAAAAGGAAGTAAAAATGTAGATAATAGCAAATTAACTGCCAGCGTTTCAAGACTTCAAGGTTTTTGGATGTGAAGTTCTCCAAGAAAAGATCATCCATTGCGTTTCTCGCATTGAGGAGAGAGTTCCATAAAACACTAACACTTATGCTTGCAATTAGTTTGCTAATTTGTACTATAATTACGTCGTTCAGTACTGGTACTTTATTGACAAAAGTATTTGTTCATTTCATATAGTGAGTAAGGTCACTAATTTGGGGTCTACCTAAGCTATTTTGGAAGGAGAAAATGTTGGCAAGCTTTGAAAGGAAAGTGTATGAACTATTTTTGGTGGTATAAATGACGGTGGAAATTGGTGATGAACAGTGGCGTAGCAAGGTCTGATGGCACCCGGGGCGAAGCTCAATTTGTCACCCCCCCCCCCCTCCAATTCAGCAAAATGACAAATTGAAGATTTTTTTTTTTGTTGACATTTAATTTTTTTTTAATTTATTAGTAAGCAAAGTATCATGATATAACGCCTGTAAAAGTGTTTAATGAACAAAAACAAAATACTGAAAATTTTGTAACGCAAAAATTCTCGTGTAAGAAGAAGAGAAAAAAACGAGGCAATAAGGAAAAGTGGTCTTCGTCCCAGAAATACACACTAGAGAGTGAAAAACATCGTTGCATTTTGATTTGTAGTACGTACAAAAACACGCAGTATATCCGCTGGGCTGTGGAGTCGGCGAGAGAATACCCGGCTCTTTTACGAACATAAATATAGTGCCACTTCCATTTTAAATCAGGCATATAGGAGACAGGAACAGTGGCGCAAACAGAAAATATTTCAGAGGGGGGGGGGGGGGGGCACTTTGAAAAATTCATAAATGAATTCAAAAATGGTATAGTTGACGAATTTTTTATTCCATACCCCAAGATATTAAAAGGGGTTCAACGGCACTGCCCCCTAAATTTTTATTGAAATTTTAGTTTTAAAAACTAAAATTGTAATGAGTTTTGACTTTGTAGAGAAACGGGGGTCGGGAGCTTTTGCACGAATCCTAAGCACGTGAGTGCATGCCGTATTTCCAGTGGCGTATATAGGTTTTTATTTCGGAGGGGGCCCATATAATCAAAGCCCCCCTCCCCCCAACTTCCTTTTTTTTTCTATTACTGTAAGACAGGTAGAAATTTTCAATTAAAATATTGTAATTTTTGGAAAAGATAGGAAATTACGAAGTTTTAGGTTCCTTCTAAAACTTTTTTCAAAATTGAAATTATTTATGCTACCTTTGATGTTGGAGGATCAAGACTCCTCTGGGAAACTTACTGAAACTTAAATTCTAAACACGCAATTTCAGGCTATCTTTAGTGACGTTAAAGGAATTGAGAAGACTCGGGGTATCTCTCCTGAAATATTTTGACACTGAAGCACAACTCAGGATATATTTCTTCATGCGATCCATTATAATTCGGGATTCAAAACGTCGAACTACGTAGGAACCGCGTCGAACTATATTTTTGTGCTACTAGGGTGATAGAGTAAAAGAAAAGAAAATGAGTTTTTTTTTTTCAACTGAAGTCTCATTCAAGATATCTTTGGGAAGTAAAAGTTCAAAGACCCTCCCCTGAAAGATTTTCGATGTAAAGATGCGCAATTTCGCGTTCTCTTTGGAGACGTTAAGGGACAAATAGTGGTTAGGGATATCCCTCCGAAATTTTTTTAAATTGAAACCTTAAGCCATCTTTACTTTAGACCATCTTTGATAGTAACGTTATCAAGGACTCTCTCCCGAAATGTTTCGAAGTTAATGTTTTAAAAACGTTTTTATTTAGGTTGTCTTTAATACCGTCAAGAGAAGAGGCAGGATTCGAGCACTGTGCCCCGAAATTTTGCGGCATTGAAGCTTCAAGAATGCAATTTTAGGCTCTATTTTTTGAAACTGAAGGTTCAAAACTTTACTTTTAGCAGAGGTGCCCATTACCCCCAAGAGCACAAACTTATCATCCGAGAATTCCACGAAGATCCCTCTAAAAACGAGAGCCACACGTGAAAGAAAACGAAAACAAAAACTTTTAAAAACGCCCCTTAAAAATAATTCAATAGCGCCGCTTACGCCATGATTCTTGATAGGAACAACTGCTTTTAGGCTTTGTCTGACAATATTTAGGATAATTTTAATGATTTAGGGACTCTTCCGGAAATTTCTGAGCATAGACTGTAATGCGGGAGCTCTCTCTTTTCTAAAAACACATTTTAGAGCTAAAGACTATAGAAAAGTGAGGGGGATATCAACTACCGTTAATTGTTTGAATTTTAAATCTCTAAAATGCCATTTGAGGCAATGTTTGACCAAGGTATTGAAGAAGAAGCGGGAAAAGAACTCTCTTCCGAAAATTTTTGGGTATTGAAGTCTTGAAACTGCAATTAAATTACACGTTGTAAAAGCGAAATTTTAAGATCTCTTTGGACTTTTTAAGGGGGGTCATGAGCCTTCTTTGAATTCATGCTTGGCGGATATACGGGCCTCCACTTCCTACCCTAAACCCGCCACTGACAAGCACTCTATTCTTTAATTTCACCACTCTTAAAGAGATTGAAAATTACATGCCCTTTCTAGCTCGGCCGGCTTGGGACCTTTTTTTGATTTTTTTTTTTTTTTTTTTGTTCAGCTGAAAGCTTGGAAATTATTTGTGAAAAAACAAAAACCGTAAATGATTGCATTTTATTTTAAATTTCTTGCTGGGAGGTGTACTTACACTTTATTTTAAATTTCTTGCTGGGGAGGAATAATTATACACTTTATTTTAAACTTCTTGCTGGGGAGGAATAATTATATACTTTATTTTAAATTTATTGAGTGTAGCATTATTTTAAAGACTCTTATTTCCTGACTGACTAGAAAAAAAGAGGGAATGAGAAGAAAGAGAGAAACGTAATTTGCTGACTAATAATCTACATGTGTTGAATATTTTTCATTTAAAAATTTCTGTTCAAAATGATTAGGATTTTTTCCAGGCGTTTTCTAATTGAAATATATTCATTTTCCCAAGACACGTTCTTTTTTCTCTTGAGTAAAGCGCAAGGGCTCCCTGATCCTCTTGAGTTGCACCACTGCCTGGTGCCATCTAATATTTTTTTATTTATTTATGCATTTCAAGCTAAAAGTATGTAAATAATTTAAGAGTAAACTTAAACCGAATAATAACTACCTTTACAAAAAAAAAAAGAAAAAAAAGAAAAATACGAGCTTTTCGGGGGGGGGGGGATAGAAGGGAAAGACCCTCTGAAAAGACCCCTTGTATACACCTTTGAAAACAATGTTAATAGAGAGTGGGCTTTTTTTCTTAAGGATTTTTTTTTTTTGAGCAAACACGAGCCGAACACCTACTTTTGAAAAAATCTTTCTCGATTTCGGGGGGGGCCCAGGCCCCCTCGGCCCCCCCCTTAAATACGCCCTTGCGTATTTCATAACGTTAATATGCACTACCGTTAGTTCAAAATTAAGGCTCTATAAAAACGCAATTTTAAGCGACTTTCAATGTTTTTTGGTGTTTGGAGCATTTTCAGTCTACTAAACGAAATCTCAAATTCTCCGTTTTGATTATGGCACGGGGCAAGGCTTCAGAGGAGTAATATTTTGAACACTCTCTTATTTTCAGAAGAACATTTTATTTTTTTAATACTGGGAAGGTTTTTCCGCAAGTGTAACATGAGAATATTTTTTATGAGTTATAATGTTCGCTAGTGCACAAGACAAGGAATTTTTATCAAGTGATATCCTACATAGATGGAACTTTTTAAAGCTATCCGAACATTTTTTCCAGCTTTTTTAATTTCCCATTTATTATGATCCTACGGAATCGAAAACTCATCCAACAATTTTTGCCTTGATACCAGATAAAAGAAAACACCCCACTTGTTAAATTTTCAAACCTAAAAAGGGTCAAAAAACAATAAAGATAGATTTCGACTCAGCTATCAGTGTCTGTAAAGTAGAGTTTCTTGAAGATGTCATATTAGGTTGCAATTTTAATCTTCATCGGCGCTGCTGTTTTTACATTACAAAATGAGACTGAAAGCTTTTTACCGGAAAACTGGCAGGGGGTTGGGAGAACGGCCTTGTGTCAAGGAAGTACGCAATAGTGTATTTTTATTTATTTAACCTTTTTTTTTTAAATTAGAACCAAAGGAAAATTAAAAATATATTTTCTAAAGCGCGAAAAAACTTTTTTTTTTTGGTGTACAGTAAACCATTTAAAATAAATGTAGGTGCAGTAAATTTTAATGTTTAGATAAAATCTTACAAAGGCATTACAATGATCTTTCCTATATGCACTCTATAATATACATACCACTTAGAATTGATTCTATTTTTGAACATTTATTGGCAAAAATTGTTGTAGTTTTTGAGTTAAATTGGTAGGACTAGGTGTATCAATCATTTTTAATATCTCAACAGCGGATAGCAGTTACGTCCTGCCACTGTCATTTAATATATTAGTGGAAGAATAAGATAACTGTATCTCATAATACGAGGGCGTTTATAAAGGGTGGTCTCAGAAGGTCCTTTCAAAAATTTAAAGTTAAAACTATTTCTGATAGAGATCTCCCTCCTCCTGTCACCTGTCTAATGTCTTCAAAGGTTAATTTCCGAATGAGTGTTTAGAAAAGATAGCTCCCAAATTTCTCAACCTAACATCCCCCTGATAATTTTAAAGTATCAGTTTTAATATTCAACACAGAAAAATTCAAGGAGAAACCTCAAACCCCCTTCCCATCCCCTCAAAACTCCAAACATAGACTAAAAATGCATTTTTAGACCTTAAACTTCGGAAAATCTCTGAGAGAGTCAGGCCTCTCTTTTCAACAAATTATATCGTAAAGTTGCGTTCTTGAAACTTAAATATCACAAAATTTCTTGTCAACACTCCTCCTAACCTTTTTAACGTTATTAAATATAGTCTAAATGGGTTTTAGGATATTAATTAAAAACATTTCCGTTAGGGAGTTCACGAACTACCTTTCCCTAACTTTACTACCAAAGATAGTCTAATATTGTCACTCTCGGCTCGTACAGGGGGCAAGGGGAGCGACTGCCCCTTCACTTCCAAAAGTTAATGGACCTTGCCCCCTCACTTTTCAGAGTTTAAAAAGTAATATTCAATGAAAAATGAATTTTTACTCAATGGTTTGATTTATTTCACAAAAGTAAAAGCCGAATATTCCTCAAAATATACTTTTTTTTCATGTTATATTATAAAAATAGAGCTTTGAGTCAGATTGGGGCCTTCCGTTGTAATTTTTTATTCACTTCTCAGACATTTTTACAGGTCATTTAATCAGTAACGTTAAAATCCAGTCATGTAAAAAAATGTTGCTACATTAAAAAAAACAGCTTATGGAGATACTGCCCCAACCACATTTCTTGACCTCTCACTTTTTCTGTGCACCAGCCAGGGGTGCCCATCCCCCCCCCCCACTACAATTTTTCACCACCTTCTTGTGCTTTTTGTTTTTGCTTTTATCTCTCTTTTTTATTTTATCATTTTTTTAAAACATGAATTATTTATTTTTTTGAAGAACTATTGCTTTTTATGCATCATTAATTTTTTAAAAGTACTAATAATGCGCAGAATAAACTCACTTTTTTTCTCTTCCAGACATTCCAAGCACACACACAAAATAAATAAATAAATAACAAAAAAGAAATAATTTAAATTAAAAAATATATTAATGAATTATTTAAATTTAAAAAATCGGTAAATAATTTAAATAAAAAAAACTAATTAATGAATAATTTAGATTTTAAAAAATCAGTAAATAATTTAAAAAAAAAGTAATAAATAATGAAATAAATAAATAAATTAGTTCAAAAAATCCCCCTAAAAATTTTGATGGCGCAACTTGCACCATAACCCCCCCCCCCTGTGGGCACCCCTGGCACCAGCCGCCTATGAATATTGTAATTTCAGTTTCAGAAGGTTCTCGAGGGGAGCCCTAAACCCCTGACATCAAAGACAGCCCTAAATAACTTCAATTCTGAAAAAAATTCCGAAGTGAACTCAGAGCCTTTTCTATCTCTTAATGACCACAGAAAAATTGACCCATCTCCGAAAGATCTGTCACTAAAGCTTCCTTTTCCAATAACTTTATATTGTAAAATTTAAAAAAAAGTATGTATGTGAGAGGGTGCTTAAGCCTGGCAGGCCCGTCATTTTGGGGGGTCAGAGGGGATCAATTGCCTCCCATCCCTGGCTTTGAGAAATCAATGCATTTACATATAAGTGGGCTTGGTTTTTGTAGTTTTCCGATGAAATTGCATTGTTTTTGCACCTTTTGACCACCCCTGGAAACACCTAATATGACGGCCTGGTCACATGAGTTCTAACTATACTATATATGCCATTGTCATAATATGACAGTAAATAAAAACGTTTGCTAAGCTATTTTCCGATATGCTTCCCATTTATTCAAACGTATTTTAAAACGAAAAACACATGCATTTTAATTAAATATTAAATTAAAAGCAAACAGTAATCATTTCTTTCTGTGTTACCTTTTTGACGAAGGAAATGACAATGAAGGACAGAAGATCCACGTTCCGAAAGCCTGACGGGTTTGGAGGATGCTACAGGAAAAAAATTTCTTTCAACGAAAACGTCTTTTTTCCGCAAACTGCACTTTCTGCTTTTCTGAAGCCTTCAAGCCTCCCGCCAAAAATCATTACCCTCCAGACTGACCTGTTACACTAATTAAACCGTCTGACCAGGCACAATCCTACAATGGTCATTGGCGACGTTACTCGTAATCCTGGGGCAAGGCCATATCCCGAGGTCCTGTAGGAGCCAGTTAACCCCGCACGGAGGATGTATTTTCCTGATGTAATTTTGAAAATAAGACTGCAAAATTACTTCCGTAATTTATCCTATAACTAACAATATTTTTATTTTTTCCCCGACGGAAAAAAAAACCCCGATGGGGGTTCAACAGCTTCCGACGGGGGGGGGGGGGGTATTGCCCTCTTGCTGGGGCAGCCCCCGAAAAACACATGTATATTTCTACTGGTTAAGAAAATCACGTAAATGATAAGAGAAAAGAACTAAAAATCATATCTCGTATTTCAATTTTAGGAAAGTACTTGAATTTATCTGTCAGGTTTTTTTTTTTTTTTTTTTTTTTTTTGAGCCTGATATCGTTGGTTCCTAGCAGCCCCCCTCATCTGTCGCTGAAGCACCCTATGTATCACAGCACCACTTTCGGAATCTCTACCTAACGTGACAATTTCCTCCAGTTAAAGAAGGAATGTATAATTTCTAACCAAAGTAATGGCTGCTTTCTTGTATACGGCAAAAGACAGTACACTCTCCCCTCCCCATATTTCATTAAGCTCACGCCATATCATTCAAGCACATATTTATGCAATAAACACATTGGCATGAGTTGCAGAAACTCATGCCAATTTTATAAGTGTGGGTTTTTTTTTTTTCGGGGGGAGGGGGACACAAAAGTTCAAATTCAGCACGGGCAGTTTTTGTCACCCCTCCATAGCTGGCACCCGGGGCGGGCCGCCCCCCTCGCCCCCACCTTCCTACGCCACTGGTGATGAAGATACAACTATGAACTTTATAAACTTTTTAGAGATTAGCGTTTAAAAATTTTGAAAACCAAACAGAATGAGATGGGCGAATTATCTCACGAGAATGCAAGTGGTAGAGCTGCTTTGAAGGCTTTTAATAGAGTTCCTTTTGGACAGAACCAAGGTATAGACCAAACTGTGTAAATTCTGATTTTAGTATCATAAAAATCAAACACTGGAGGTCCACGACAAAGAAGAGGACAGCCTGGCTAAATCTCCTAAAGAAGGCCAAAGTTCACAATGAGCTTTTGAGCCAATTATGATGATAAAATTGCCAACATTGCTAACCTGTGGGGTGCATTTGCTTCAATTATGATGATGATGAATTATTAATCTGAATGGACAACATAAATACTTATAATACTGCTCAAAAAAAAAGATTGTCCTTGAAGATGGCTTCTGTGACTATAAAGGTAGATTATACTTCTGTGCTAAGCACAGAAGTCGTATCAGCACTTTTTCACAAAACTGCCCAGATAACCACAGCCTTCCTCCGGAAGGCCTAAACTGATCCCGAAGCTCCAGCGATTGGCAAATCATACAAATGACTCCTTCAGGAGTCCTATGAGTAACACTAATCCGCTATTCCTGAAACGCTCTTTCTGTGGAGTCTTTCTGGATTGTTCGCGCATGCGCATTGTTCAGATTCTTACCCTCTTCCCGCCACTGCTCTCGGTGAGCGCCATTGAAGTCGGATTTAAATCCAGTTGTGTTGGTGTTCTTTTTTCCAGCTGCTACCATCTTTGTGAAAAACAAGTAAGTTCGACTTTATTTTCTATTGTTTAATTGTGTGTATTTTATGTATAGCTTCTTCATCTTTATTTGTTCCCCGTCTATCATTAATTTTATTACATAAGCTAGCAAAAATAATCCGTTTCCTTAGAGTTGTCAATTTCCTTTGTATGCTTTAAAAGCCGAATTTTTAAAGCCCTTGTATTCTTTTTGTAGCGCAGAAGTGGGAATAATCCTGAATTTGTTGTTATTCCGAATTGTGTAGATTAATTGTCCTTTCCCAATTCTTCTAAAAAGTTTAAAATGAAAAGGCCTAAGAGGAAAGTCCCTAACAACACAATGATATCTTTAAGAGCTCCTGCGGACGTCATCTTTAGGACAGTCTGACATCCGCTGGCTATCTCGTAAAAATCCGACACCTGTCGTTATATTGTCGAAAAGTACACTCCTGTTGCTATCCAGCCGGCATCATTCTTCAGACACTTTTGGGATCATTTTATGACAAGTGTAGGATATATGGATATATCCTACACTTGTCATAAAATGATCCCAAAAGTGTCTGAAGAATGATCCTACACTTGTCATAAAATGATCCCAAAAGTGTCTGAAGAATGATGCCGGCTGGATAGCAACAGGAGTGTACTTTTCGACAATATAACGACAGGTGTCGGATTTTTACGAGATAGCCAGCAGATGTCAAACTGTCCTAAAGATGACGTCCGCAGGAGCTCTTAAAGATATCATTGTGTTGTTAGGGTGAGTTGTTGTCACGAGGTGGTTCTTTACTATATTTTATCGTCCTATATACAAAGTTTTATGGGCATTTGTGAATAGGATTTTTCTTTTAATTTTGAAAAAGTGGAACCTGAAGTATCCTCCATAAATTCACAAGCTCTTGATATTTTCACCACTTAAATAACTACATTTTTATAAACAATGTACAAACATAATAGGTTGAAAATATTGCGTTTCTGACGTCGAAAATTTATTTCCTCTACTTTTGAAAGTGATTTTATGTCAAAAATAGGAAAAACTTAAAAACTAAGCATTTTTATTTATTAGCAATTTGACGAAGGAAGTTGGTTTTAAGAGAAATATATGTCAATATTATTTAAGCAATCCTTTATAGGGATAAATTGTCTGTAATACTATTTTGAGACGGATTTCTTTACTGTGTAAAACAGAAGCATAACATGAACACTAAAGAGCAGTTAAAAAGATTCTTTCGGCAAATATCAAATTGAATAGGTTTAAAAATTTCAAAGAATCTATTTACAATTTAAATACCCATTGGCCGCCTCTGCTTCTGCACCTTTCATCATATTCATAACAAATTATGGTGTAACTCCTGTCAAAAATTTTATAAAATTGGAGTTTAGCTGTTTTCATTTTAGCAGACAGGATTTGAAAAAAATCAAGGCTTGTGTACATACTGGTTAGAAACATTAAAGCACATCAATTTTCACCAGTCAGTTGAACTCTATTTCTTGAATCTAATTCGTAAAAATTTGAATTTATTCAAAAGTTCGTTTTTTCTGTATCTACATTCAAAAAGTTCAAAATACCGCAAATGTATAGGGAAGAAGGCAAATTATAATTTTTCGCACAATAAATAGCGCGAACATTCATTCAAAGAGACCATGGCTAGTTGCAACATTTGGCGCATTATGATAGATGTTGAGTTTCTTTTAGAACCGTTCAAACTACGGGGGAATCTTGTGTAACCAACTTAGTGTATTTCCAAGGCCAGATTTACTATGGGTTTAGATAAAAATGAAATGCAAAAGAAACAACAAGGCTTGATGGGAACGGTTTTTGGGTTCAACCTTTGGCTGGAAATAATCCGTTTTCCTGGCAACCCCTTGAATAGACTGTTTAAAGGCGCGAAAATTCGTGCTTTCTACAAATCCCGAATAGCATGATGGGAATGATCGACTGCATCTATTTCGTAGTTGGCTGGCTGTTCGGAGATCTCACGCACATCGTAGTAAGCAAAGAAAAAGACGCACGAAATGGCCAGTGTTGAAAATACCGAAGAATCTCTTGACCTTTCAGATCTACAAAGTTTGAAAGTTAGATTCCACTTTGATTTTATTGCATTGTTGATTTTAATTACTATAATTCTTCTCTTAATACGTAGTCTTGTATTTTCTGTTGCTTATGATTGATTGCATGTATGTTCTTGAATTCAGCTGTTTTTTTCGCGTAAATTAAATATGTGACTGAAATATTAAAAATCTCAACTGGTATTTTTGTGTTTTCCCTTTTGACTGAATAGTATTTGTTCAAATTGCTATGCTGAATAGTATTTATTCTATTATCTGTTAAATTTTTATAACTTTTACCAGTTATGCATCAATGTAGCAGAGTATAAAATGTGTAAAACCGCTCATGTAACAAATTAATACAAAAGAGATATTTATTAACCGATTTACGAGGTGATCCTCATTGTCAAAAACTTTTTTAAGGTAACTTACTGTTGCCAAACAAACTGACAAATTCACCTAAACAATAATGCTACTTCAACACTTTCCCTTATTATTGTATAGTGTCTATGAACTTAAATCAGTCAAATTTTTTAAACAGATTTAAAACTCTAGGACCGTAATGTACCTTAGTGAAAAAGTCAGCAACTGTAATTCAGTAGGTACTTGCTGTACAGTAATTTCTTCTCGGGCTACCTTCTCTCTCACAAAAAGATGTCTAATTCTTATGTGTTTTGCTCTCTTCTGAACTTTTCCTTGATTCTGTGACAATCTGACTGTTGTCTCATTATCTACTTGAAGCTCCTGTATCAGCTTCAGATTTGTAATTTCCTTGATCAGTATCTTTAGACAAATTAATTCTTTGGCTGCCGCGTTAGCTGCAACTATCTCTGCTTCAGTAGGCCTTGTTATTGCTACAGGTGCCTTTGACCACTCCATGATATTCTCCACCTGCATAAATGCAAACAACACCTGCAGTTGAACGCACTCTTGTAGTGTCCCCTTAATAATCAGTTTCACTGTAGCTTTCTTGAATACCTTTCTTGTATCACAAGCCGGATACCGGATATCCGGAATTGTACTGCCGATATCCTTCAGATATCCAGCATCACAATTGCATTGCATGTTCGCTTATTTTTATGTAATGCAGCTTCAAAACAATAAATCAAAGTTGTTTCTCGCATCATTTCTTTAAAAACATGTTAAATACATTCAAATTAATTTTTAAAGCTTCTATTGCTCGTTAAAAACGAATTCTGTTCCATAGACTTAACATTGATCCAACCAAATATTATCGTTTCCCTTGTTAAATCCGAGCTCGTTATAAACGAGTTCGACTGTAATACGTATTTATTTTAGAATTTTATGAATTTAATCTTCATTACAAAGTAACACATTTTCTTATTTCTAATTTTGCAATAATATAAAGCAAAATTTTGCTTTGAAATTCTTTTTTTAAGAATAGGCATGTAATTTTTCTAACATACAAGTTAAATAAGAAAATATTAAAACAGGACCAGCGTGTTCAAATCAGCAGCTTAAATATATTTTTAAGAGATGCTAAAGTTGCTCACTTTTTAAAAATCAACTTGAAATTTTACTTTAGTTTCAAAAAATTAAGATACACATTCTTAAAGGTAGCAAATTATCATTTTAAATATATTAACAGTCATGCTAAACGCATTCACTTTTTTAAAAACAAATTGATAAACTAATTCTTAAACAATCACCTCGAAATTCAACTTTATTTTGAAAAAAATAAAGGTACATTCTTAGATGCAAATGTTATATTTATGTATTATTCCAGCCAAAATGGTACAAATCATGTCTAAAATTGTGGAGTTAAATTTATCAAATGAAGTAATTTTCGCCAACTAATTGTTGTTTTAAAAATTATTCTCTGTTTATGTGTACATAATAAAGTAAATGGCTTGTATATGAGTCATTCATTAAGGGTTTTGAATAGTTGGACCACTTTGTGTAACAGAGGAGCAGATAACAGCAGATTCATTACTTGTACTTCTTTACAAAAATATCACATTGAATGCAATTGCTTATTTTATTTCTGAAAGGCTTGTAACAGAGTGCCCAGTTTGAAACACAAAAAATCTAGGAACAAAGATAAATAAGTGTTTTCCAAGATTTTTTTGTTTGCATACATTAAAATCAGCAGAAAGGGTGTCAGAAGCATTTTTTGCATTGTGCATTGCAAATGATTTTGTTGTTGCATTTCAGCTTAATCTTAAATTGCATTTTAAGTTCTGGCAATTTGAAGCTGGGGCAGATCATTTTTTCATTCCTTTGCCAAAGATTTTTTTTTTTTGAGTCCTTTATAAATGGCTTATGCCTAAATAAGTAATACTTGTTTACACACAATTAGATGGAGAACAAATAAAAAAATACAATTAATTGGTGGTAAATATTAAAATTAATTACCAAAATTCCGAAGTATCGGGACTGATTTGTACCATTTTCGCTGAAATGACCGATATATTATTATTAAAAATTATTCTAAACATGTTCACTTTAAAAAATAAATTAATAAACTTACAGCTACATTATTAACTTAAAGTTTTACTTAAATTCCAAAAAACAAAATACACTTTCTAAAGATGGAAATTAACATCTTAAATACAGTTGAGTCTCAATAGCTCATAGTCCCAAGGGACCGGCTAAAAGCTTAGAGTCAGGGGCGTAGCTAGGGGGGTGCAGCTGCTAGCTACGCCCCTGCCGATCAGAGTCAATGGGAGGTCACTGTGACCTCCCATTTTATTTATTTAACTTTTATGCTAATTTTCGGGAACTTTATATAAACTGCATTATAATATCTAGTATTGATTACTTTTCAGAAAATGATAGTAAGCTTGCCTGTTTTTGAGGAGAAAACTTTTAATTTACCGAATGAAACTCAGAACGTTACTGAATGATTAAAAAATAAATAAATTAAATACAAGAATGCATACTTATCTATGTCTACCAAAAGAGACGTGAGTCATCACGAAAATGAATTAATTAATTAAAGAAAAAAAATAAAATAAAGGAGTTCAGATTTGCAACTGTCTCACTGTTTTCAAATTTCATCAGCCAATTTGTATCGGATAAGTACGTTTTGGGAGGTCACAGTGACCTCCTATTGGGGTACCACTGCTTGCACCCCCCTAACGTGAGTCCTGGCTATGCCCTTGTTTAAAGTTATTGATAGTTCGAGTTACAAGCAGTTCCTACCGTCTTTTCAAGAATTTGGGACCAAATGAAAACTTAGAAATAAAGGTATATTTGAGTTTATAAAGCTTCGAGTTACCGAGACTCGATTGAATGTTATTGAGGGTCATGCTCAACATGTTCTCGAGGAGTTACGGAGTGGCGTGACAGACGTGAACAGATTCTAATAGCAGAGAAATATCTTTTCTGAAAGGAAGGGATTACAAAAAGAAAGAACGAAAAAGTGCAAGATTCATAATTTCTTCACACACATTCAAACACACTTTAAAAAAAAAAAACAAGAATGGCAAAGTTGCGACGATTCATGGGGACAGATGTTTACATTATCTAGAAGAACACTTTCGCCAATGTTAGATAGGTTATTTATTGTGTGTTATTTTCAATTATAATAAAGCAATAATAGTGGCAAAGTAAAAAAATCTAATTACAACATCATTGGGTGTTAATATATCGCAATTTTTGTTAGAAGTACAAAAACTAAAAATACAAGAATTCAATAAATAAAATAATTTGAGAATTTATATTAAAAGCTACTGCAATTAATTTTTATGAACTAACGATATGATCGTAAGTTTTTTTCAACCTTTTGTCACACATTAATCCTTGAAGGTTTGTAGCTTTTTCTTCCTAAATATTTCAACTGAAATATTTTTGAAAAGCTGAAGACAATCATATTTTATCTGGAAATTGAGAAAAATCAAATATGCAGAATACTTCCATGTCCAGTACAAAGTCGGAGGAATAACATATATTTTTTGTTTTAGAAGCAAAAATTGGTAAAAAGGAAAGATGAAAGTATTTACATCAAAAGGTTTATCAAACAATGAAATTTTTAACTGGGATTTTTGTAAAAAAAAAATATTCAATTAGGTCCTCATATCATACCGGATAACCCTCAAATCAATACTGGATACTTTGCCGGATATCAGTATCCAGAGCGGTCAGCCGGATTGGATATCCGGAAGTACCGGATACTTAAAATATTGGCCGGATAGTTGCCGGATATCCGGTCCATCCCTACTTTCATGTATCTCAATTTTCTTTTGACTCTTTGCCAATCTTCTTTACTAATTCTTTCTAAAGCTCAACAAGCTACTCGCACTGCATAAGCTATGTCAGGTCGAGTTCCTGTCCTGATACACATTAGGGTTTCTACAGCTTGTCTTAGGGAAATGTTGTCTCTGTATTCATTACTTTCCGTGATTGAAGACTCTTTGATAATATCTGTACCTCAGAACCAGACTAACGTAAGTCCATTTTCGTCATTTTTCAGTAAAGGGGAAAAACGATGTATTCGACAATTGTTTTTCCCCTCTACCGAAAAATGACGAAAATGGACTTACGTTAGTCTGGTTCTGAGGTACAGATATATGAGGACACAGGGTTGGAATCACTCATATGAAACCTTTCTAGATCTTTCTTTGTGTAGGCTATTTGAGAAAATCTAATGGAATCATTTTCTTGACAATGGATCTTGAATCCTAAGTAGTATTCAGTGGGTTTGGTTGTAATTTTAAATTCCTTCTTCAGCTCTCCTAGAAAACTTTCTAAGTGTTCTTTACTTCTTGATGCAGCCAATCCATCATCAACCTACAGAACTGACAAAAGTAGTCCGTCTTTGCTTCTTCTAATAAACAAGCATGGATCTGCTTCATTTCTTCCAAGCTCATTTTATGTTAATACTTTCCATAATACTTGTTCCAATACCTTGATGCTCATTTCAAACCGTAAAGAGTTTTCTTTAAGTGAGATACTCTTGTGCTGTCTTCATAGTTGAGACACCAAATTGTACTAAACTCATATTTTCACTTTCTGTGAACTGCAATAAGTAAAGTTCTTATGGTGTTTGTTCTTCCAACTGGACTGAAGGTCTCTAAAAAGTGAACTCTTTAGCATTCAGCGAAACTTTTTATCACTAGCTTTACTTTATATTTCTCAATACTATCCTCTACATTTTTTTTTCACTCTATAAAACCACTTGCATGGCTTGACTCATTTAGGTGGTTTACATAACTGCCATTTCTGGTTATCTTTCAGTGACCTCATTTTACTGCCCATCCCCATGGCCTTCTTCCAGTTGTTCACTTCTGATCACAAATTACACTGCTGAAGATAGCAGAGGACCCGCACTAGTGTTTTCAAGTTATCAGCCCGTAAACTAGCCAAATTTCAAAAGGCTTCTCCAAATGCTGAAAGCCTTATAGTCGAAGATTAAAGTGAAAATTCCAGATAATTTTCCGTTTACCAACAGTTTAGCCAATCAGGCTTTTTTTCTCCAGTTTAATGATTTTATAGCATTGGGCAAGGTGGCGAATGCTTAAAGCAGGCCCTGGATGGTATGCATAAAACCTGTTTTGGGCAGGTTGCACGAGCTGCCATAGGTGGCTACTAAGACAAAATATCTGAAAAAAGCCCTTCAATCACAAAATTTGTATCAGCAATCTGGACACATAAAATTTTGGACAGATATTTCGATAATTGGAAAATTGGCTTGTTTGAGAAATTTTTGGAACAGATAATTTTATTTTGGTATATCTAACCCTTATTAACTTAGGCTATTACCTACTATCTATTATTACGATTAATTGGAGAAGATGTAAAAAACATAATTATTCTAACAGGAAAAAATAGCAACTTCTTTCGTACAGTTTTTCTGATTATAGAAAAGAAAAAGCTGTTATTGTAATTTGGAAATTTTAAATGTAAAACTCGGATTTTGTTACTTGTAACCCCTCTTTACTCGTAACAGCATTTTTAAGTAAACATATTTATGTATTATAGTTACTATTTTGTAAATCTAGGTTGCAGACTTGAAGAAAAAATTAAAAGCATTTGGACTTCCTGCAACTGGAAATAAAACTGAGCTTATTGAGCGCCTACAGGATGCTTACTTAGCAGGAAAAAGTAAGAAGGTTTTACTATTCATTGAGTAATCTTCATAGCGCATGGGGGGAAACTATGTTCTAATTTACATTTTTTTTTTTTTTTTTGGCAGAAATAGTCTCTATTTTGTAAACTGATAATATGAAACTTTGCATATTATCAGTTCATAAAACATGACATTATAAACCAAAACATGACAAACTTTGCATATTAGAAAATTTGGTTTTGTTGCAATTTCATTTAATAACTGAAATGTTATTTAACCACTATGTCTTTATTTGATTTAACTACTGAAAATGTATCTCTGGTTTTGGGCAGAGATGTCTTTATTTTCTAAACAGTAAGAAAACTTCGATTATTTGTGTCTTTAAATGTTTAATCTATTGCTGGGAGAAAACAAAAAACAAGGACTACTGTCCGATCATCTTTGGTAAAACCTTACGTGCATTTACGCATGCGTCAGCTCTTCGCTAATCTTACCAAAATAGGGGTGTTAGGTAAGATAACAATAAGGGGAAGAATAATGAAAAAGCATTTTGAGCCGTATCAAACAACATGGAATGATGCTAATTTCAAAGACATAGTTTAGTTCAGGGTTTCCCAAAGTGGTCCACAGGACCCCCAGGGGTCCCCGTAGTTGGCAAGGGGTCCATATAAACGAAAGAAAAAATTGGGGATCCACGAGATACAAATAGGGGTCCACAAGCCAGGATCATTAGCAAAAAATCTGACCAACAGCCTGCATCAATTGCTATAATTTGTAACAAATGCAATAAATAAAATTCGTAATAATACTTAACACTGCACATTATTTGCGCAGTTGTATGAAAAACATGATGAGAACTTCAATAAATTACTTTTTCACTTTAAAGTTTACCATGTACACTTCAAAGTACACTGGATGTTAAAAGGATCCTTCTTAACAAGGTTTTTATTGTTATTGTTTTAATGACTTTTTGGCACTGACGTCCTAGTGGATCATCAATATTTTTGATGACATTGAAAAATCAATATTTTACAGGAAGAGTTGATTGGAATAAGCACTAATGAGGAACTTAAGATAGAGTTTAGGAAAGGGTATCAATATTTCTGTCTCCAGAAAGACATATCTATAACTTATCCTACCTTTGGAATATCAAAAGAAATTTTCTGTAAGCGTTTACATCTTCATACCTCGGGCAAAAAAAATTCAGTTCAATCACAAATTTCCTTTAAAAAATAAGAAGCAGTCTGGCAGTCCCCGATCGGAGAGCTTTAAAGTTATGTCTCACAAATATAAAGCCAAATACTAAAAATTTGCTGTCAATACACCAAATTCACCCCTTCCACTAAAAAGTGTTTTTTTTTGCCTTGTATACCTATTCTATATAAGAAGATGTGTACCAGGTTACCAGGTTTAAGTTTTGTGCCATTATTATTATGAAAGTTTTTATAAAAATGTTACATGTATCTCGTCATCTGTTTTCTTTTAATTTTAATATTTTTCTCTACAGTAAAACTGTCAAACTGAACTTTTAGAAAGTTTTCAAGTATTTAAGAATATTTTGTTTGTTTAAAAAATCAATATTAAAAGATCTTTGATACTTTTGGGTAAACTTCCAATTAATCTTTTTATATATACATATATCTTGCTTTCATCTGGCAGTTTTTTAACATCTATAATGGAACTTAATAACCATCCAATATCTGGTTTAGAATGCTTCAGTTCTATTATTTCTGTGCCTGACTAGTTTTGGAATGACCCTTGGGAAGGGGGTCCATGAGAAACTGGAAAACTCGGCAAGGGGGCCTCGGACCAAAAAAGTTTGGGAACCCCTGGTTTAGTTGAATATATCAAAAGGATATAGCAGATGCAAGTTTTAAATTGAAACTTCGGAAAGTTTTCACCCACAACCCATCTACTATTTTTTAAGTGGAACTGATCGCGAGTGCCAGGCGCGGTCTTCACAGATGGACAGTAATTGTTACATGTGGATCATTCTCAGTATGCTTCAGACACGGGTTGTACAATGCTTGGTTTTAAGGCAATTGTTTATCTTATTATTATTTTTCTAGCCTATTTCATATTATCATGCAAAAACTTCCTTGTTTCTTTATCAAATTCCAACTAATGGGAGGGTAACACCAATAGCATTCAAAAAAATTTTTTTAAAAGGGCTTTTTCGAACCACCATATTCACCATTTGTGATTAAAAATCATTAACATATTAAATCAAATTATTGATAACAACTTTTATTTGAAAAATGTGGTAGAGAAAGTTGCAATATTTGTAAAAACAATCTATTTTTAGAATCCAACAATTTTGTACCCGGAATATTTATTATAAATTTGTTGATAAACCTGTCCATTGCTGATTGGCTGTCCATAGCTAGCCATCAATCTAACTATGCACTGCATCTTTTTGCTGGTCAAGTTTTTTTGTTTCATTTTAAATTTTATCAATGGAAATCATTTAATGCATTCATTTTTTTTTTCTTTTTCAGTTGACTCTGCTGCTAAAACAGAAGGTACTTTCTACGCTTTTTACTTTCACTTTCACTCTGATATTTTCATTTTTCAAAATTATTTTTACTTATTTTAAAGACTATTTAAAATGTTGACCTTTTTTAATTTTTTTGAAAATTTTACTAATTCCAGTTTTTTGTAGGCTTAGTAGGTAAAAAGTAGAGATGTCACGAAGCACCAAGTACCGAAGCTTTGGCCAACTAATGGCCAAACCTTTAGCTATTTCACGTATTGAAATTTTAGCTGTGCTTGCATAATTAAATGCGTACAATATGATACTTTACTCCATACCTTTTAATATTTCTAATGTTACACAACATTTTTAGCTAATTTTAAATTAATTTCATTATTTAAAGTATGTATTTTTTATTTTATACTGATAGTACCAGAAAAGCAGATGTTGCTGATTTCTTTATTGCAAATAAGTAATCTGAAGCATAATTTGGAATATGAAAAGCATGTTTGCTGATGAAGCATAAGTTGATGTTTATAATAAAACAAATTGATATCAAATATTAAATCACAAAATAATTTAAGTAGAAAATATCTGCTTTTATCTTATTATATACATTATTATAGCTTATATGCATCATATCTTAATATTGTTACAAATCTTGTAAAAAGTGTTTTTTTTTTTCTGTTTTGTTCAATTTGCTGTTAATTCCATTTATCCTTGCTTGAAACTCATTGTTTTGTTGTTACCTTACCTGTAAGTTGTTTTTTCTTATTTGCACCTCATTTGGCGAGAAATCACTAGATGTTGCCATGCTTAGTAAGATTTGGCGTCATTCTGAGCACAACTTGAAATTATAACTGGTATTGAAGAACAACCCCCTTGTAACTTTTGCAGTTTGTTTATCTTTCCCTCAATGTAAACAACACTGAATGAAATGTTGGAAAATATAAGAAACATTCAGTTTTAGATGGGGATTCTTGTGTTCACTACAAACTTATTGAATGAACTGAAAAGTTCATTGCTTTTGGCCTGCTGCAGATTTTTTGTAGTTTTTCCGTCAACCTGTTAATGTTACACAATAAATTCAAATGTTTTTATTAATCAGCAATAAAAATAAAACTGGTTGTGGAAAAATATTTGGGCATGTATGCTTTAGACAAACATATGCATGAGGGTATGTAAAATTCTTAAGATTTTTCGTGTCATGGTATCATGTATATGTAAAACTTATTGAATGCTTTTTTGCTCTCTTTATAGGATTTGAATCATTTGATAATGTTCATATAAGCTACGATGAAAATCAAGCTTTAAGTTCTGAAGAAAATTCCGAGTTAGATCATGCATTGTATGACGAATTAACTACATATGAAACTTCAACAAAAGATGCATCAGCAAAGGTAACAGATAATTCTGTAGGACTTTCAACTACAAATTCTGTCGCGCTCTCCAAACCATTGAAGAAGCGAGTAATTGTACAAAATCCAAATGCAGATGTCACTGCTGACAAAACCAGTGCAGGGAAAAAACTTCATTTAAACAGAACTCACATTTCATATGCTGATTTATATCCTGAAAGCGAACCTATAGAAAAAGAAGAACCTAAAATTGAAGCTCAGAGTCCTCCTAAAGCAACAAATACTAAAGTTATGTCTCAAGCAGAAGTAAGTAAACTTTTTCAGTTTTAAACTATTTTATTCTCTTCTTTTTTCTTTTTGTTAATTAAAGGAGTGAAGTACAGATATTGAAAATATTTAACACTCAACAAAAGCTTGAGGAACCCATATTTTTAATAAACTTTTAGCAAAACGTTTCAGATGGCTTTCATATGCATGCCAATTGCTGCGCTTTAAGCAGAGTTTCTCCGTTTTTCAGTACAAACTATGCTGATCCACGTCATATTCACTAAACTACTTTCAAACTCACAGCTCTAAACTTCTGCAATCTTGATGCCTGGATACCCTGTGTTCTTTTTGATGATGTCATGATATAAAGATCCGACCAATGAACTTGTAAGTCACGGGAAGTTGTTTTCTGTGTTTCAGATTAAGATTCATTTGTGCCTGGTAACTATTATAATATTTTGGATAGTTGAAAGTTATTTCCATACATATGCTGATAATTATCTTATTTCATTTTTTATATTATGGATTAATGACCTTTTTGTGTGAGCATGTTAACATAGAACACACGCACCTTAAAAAATTACTTCCTGCTTTTGAAAGTTAAATCCTTTTGAATCTTTGGAAGTTAATTTTATGTACTTTGCCGAAAAGTATCTTATTTTAATCTTTATATTGATAAAGTGATATTGATTCAGTTTTTATTTCAGTGTAGTTAATTAGTTTATTTTACTTGGCTTCACCCTCACAACTTAAGAGTGCCTTTGCAAATCATATGCGAAAAACATGAGCAGTGTTATGATATGGATAGTGTTTATAGGAATTTTTGTAAATTCTTAAGACTGAAAGGTTACAGTGTTGCAACAAACATACAATCATAACTAACATGGTGTTGAAAATAATAGGGGTTATGCCCACTTTTGGACCAATAAACTGTAAAGAAGTACTCATAATTTCTTCTGAGGTTGCAAACTACTTTGTTAAGAAAGAACTGAGATCAATACAGCAGCTAGTAATATTCCTACAAATTGAGGAATAATGCAAATTTATTTTGATACCTTTACTGGTATTTTATGTCTGTGGATGAACCCTTGGTCATGTGGCATGCATCCCCTTGTTCAGTTCCTGCCACACTCTACTCAACATAGCTCTACGAACATTATTGCCTGCATGTGCTATCAATTCACACTGTTCTGATAAATCATACGTCAAAAATTCTGTTTGTTACACACCCTTCAAGCAAAAATACAATTGAATAACATGTGATGTCAATAACATTGATATACTAGACAGCAACTTAACTTGACTCTGAACGTCACTACGAAAGGAGCCAATAAGAGCTCACAAGCAGTTAGCAATCTCCTCTAATTCGCCAAGGCTGTGACGTTTCATCTAGAGCTCGTTTTTCATAGGCTAACGTCACTCTGGCGTCACGAGGTTTCTGTCAAGAAACGTTGCAGTATAGTATAGTACTGTGTTGAGTTTATCACATTGATGTATGCTTTGTGACCCAAAGTTCCCTTGTAAAACATCTGAGAGACATCTTGTAACAACTTCAACAGTTTCTAAACTCTTTCAAATATTCTTGTGGGGTGGGCTGTATTTGTCTTTGCATATGTTTAGTTCAACAGAAGGAAATATTTTACGCTGCTTTACATTGATATCACCAGTCTAACTAGTTGTTGCTTTAGTTTACATTTGATTTAAAAACTACTTATAATTGTTGGCCGGCTGGAACGGCGACGACCCGGAATCGGTAAAAATAAACCAAGACCAGGCCACCACCTCCGACCAACAAAAAATGTGGAATGGTTCTGCCTGGGAGAAAAGAATACATGAAATTCATTTTAAAAATAAATAACAATTTATTCGAACAAATGTAAACAGTAAATATAAAATATTAAATAGTTTGACACACCCAAAATAATTTTGACAATAAAAAACCCCCCAAATACATTCAAAATTCAAAAACATCGTTCCAGTTCCAAAAAGAGAGTCCACAGACATGATAAGTCCACCCTTGGAAAAGATGCCATGAAGAAGATAATGTCCCGGTAAAAAAACTTGAAAGTTCCATACCACAGGGAAAATCATTCACCGAAAAAAAGGCATCAAAACAATGGTTCCCTCCTGCAGAATCACAAACACTTGTCGACGATTTTAGTGGACGAAGTGAACACAGCAGGGTCATCACCAGCAATCCATCCAAGAAAAATAGGCTCCCTCCGTTCTTGAAGAACCCTTCGGAAGAACATCAGGCCGCTGCATGGCCGAGCCTTAGTCAGACGACACAGGATCCGGCCGCCTCATGGCCGCGCAAGTACGCCTCAGGATCACATCGTAGTAGGCCTAAGCCTCGCATCAAAATGGATGAACATCACCAAGCTTCAACCGAAGCACATGGTTTTAAAACTTTAAAAAACAGGGTCGAACTCCAGGAACACCCCATGCCCCTTATGGCAGGGTGAACGAAAAAACTTTTACATGATTAAATTCTATCCACTTCCTCTGAGTGGAAAAAACTAAATTAAATACGGAGCATATCAAACTCCCCGATGCAATCACAGCATCAACCGTCTAACTGCAGTGACAGTAAAAATGATAAGAAGCCCCGTGAAATGCCTTGAACACGTATTTATGGTTACAGTCAACCCTACGTAGCGACCATGACGTACCCCTCATTAGCATAGCTAACTTTGACAAATACCAATCCGAAAAAAAACAACTCAACACTTGAGCTTTAACTGTTGAAATATATTCGGTATTGTTTTCATTTAAATTCAGCCAAAAAGTTACTCAACACTTTAGCTCGTACGTCATGTCACTTCGTAGGTGTTGACGGTCAAATACACACATAAATTACGATTGGAACATGATGGGGGATATTTCGCACGCCGGATAAACAAAATGGGGCATTGCAGGAAAGCATAAAAGTAGGTTTAAATAATTTTAAAACGTTCTAGCTTTAGGAAATTGCTCCAAGAACAAAATAGGGCCTATTTTCTAACAATAATTAATACAATGATTTATTTTCTTTTATTAGAAACTGGCCATGAGAGCGAAGAGATTTAACATCACAAGTTCTGGAACTGCTTCATCCAAGTATGTATATGTTCTTATTAAATTTCATTTTACCTGTCCTTCAAGTTGATAAATTTGGTTTGTTTGATCATGTAACAAGCTCTTTGTACAATCAGTACTTAGTTGGATTAAGTAGTGGTTATGATTTTTACTTGTACTCTGAAGAAGAAAATGAAAAAAGATGGGGGAGTAGGAAACATGTGTCCAACACTTGTACCCCCCTAGCTTTTCTGAAAAAAATTGTTTTTTATTGAAAAAGTATTTGATTTATATTTTTTATTAACAATTTTGTTTTAACCCCTTCCTTCTCGCTCACGTGAAAATGACGGGGTGAAGTTTCGTCTTCTATTTCTCGCGCACGCGATATTTCCGGGCTGAAGTGTTCAAAAATAATGCGCGAAAAATAAGAAAACAATCTATTTCTTATGCCTGGAATCATGTTTTATTTCTCAATACGTACACCAGATGGCTGCACTAGTCTATTTGCAACGTTTTTAGAGATAGTTAACGTTTTTAGAGATAGTAACTCGGTACTATTGTCCTGATTGTGATGTTGGCCTTTGCATCGCATGCTTTGAAATTTATCACACAAGAAAAAATACTAGTATTTATTTAACTTATGCGTAAATGCAATAAAATTCTCTTTGAATGTTTCAATCACATATTTTTTATTTTCTCTCTTTGTTGGAAAACAAACATTCAGTCATAATAACCCTGACTGTTGGCTTTCCCGTTTTTTTATTTATTTTTTAATTTCAAGCTAAAAATTAACTTAAAAATCAAAAATGAATGCAAATATTGTATATACACTCAGTTTTATATAATTTTCTTGAATAAAAAAAAATAGGCACTTTTATGACCATTTTCTTCAAAATTATGCGAGCGTTAAGGGGTTAAATACTTATACATTATAAATAATCAAAATTAAATTCATTTTAAACTAGATACAAACTTAAGTATTTCATGAATAATATTTATCTCAAGCCATGAGTACCAGCAGCGGGGTGCGCTTTCAGTCATTAGCTTTTAAAGATACAATTTAATTATTTAAACAAGAACAAACTACAAGATACTGTTAAAAATCTACCAAATACATCATGCAAAATTTAATCTCACCTTTATGTTCTTGAGTGCTGGCATGGAGCTGCACTTTCATCTTTGACTTTTATGAATAAATACTTTTTTTAATATTTTGAATAAATTACTAATATTAAATAGGTCAATTAAACTTATTTTAAACAAGTACAAATTTAAAAAATACAGTGGCGAATTTGAGAACAATAAAACTTATACATTAAATATCCTTAACAAAGATGAAAATTCATCTTGGAATATGCTTTAAAACTAATTAATTAAAAATATACTCAATTTAATGAATATATGTTTAAATTAGTAAATATTTAACACAAAAATATTTGAATTTCAAAGCAGTAAAACTTAACTAACTTAAGCAAAAACCAAAATGCACTTTGGAATTCACTATTAAATATCTTAATTATTAAATTAATTATCAATATGAATAAAAAATAATTGCAAAAAACTAGTTAAAATTAGTGATTTTTTTAAGAATCAAATGTTTTGGGGGGAGGGGGGGAATTATTATTTTTTTTAATTTTATTTACTAGCAAAAATTTTTTAGTTTGGGTGCAACCCCTGCGAATGATTCTGCGGGCAGCCTTGGTTGGAGTAAAAAAAAAAAAAGGAAAAGTATTTTTGGAAAAAAGTTTCTTTTTCTGTGGGTTATCAATGGACAAATCTCACTGTCACTTTAACTGAGTATTATATTTAAGTTTCTATATAAAATATTTGTTTAGATGTGATCTGTGTGTTGAGTTGTTTTTTTTTTGGGGGGGGGGGGGACTGTAAAATTTGATGCTTTGTTTCACTGTACGTGAATGGAGGCCTAATGTTCTGCAAAATAATTGTATTTTCTGCCTCAATGAGCTAGACCCAGTATGTCCAATGGTTGTCCCTCATCCAATTTGTAATAATATACTAATACATAAAAATCTTACCAGTAAATAGGTGGAGGAAAGAAGTTGTGTGCTAAATCTTTTGAAAAAGGAAATAGAAGTTTTTGTTCTTTATTTTTAATTTATTAGTGTATGTGATTTATTAATTATTATGAGTCTCAGGAAGGATTGTAATATCTTAGTGTCTTTGGTTATGTTGAATATTTTTCTTGGTCCTACTTCAATATACACAGCTGTAGTTAATCATACGTTATTATTTAATAATTTTGGCATAAAAACTTTTTGAACTAATGCTACTTTTGTTAGTTTTCATTTATTCTTTTTTTTACATCTTTTTATTTTCAGATTTGCCAAAGTGAACTCTGCAAAACCTCTTTCCTTATCAAATACTGCAACTGTGAGTAGAAAATGCAACACCAAGAATATTTTCATACATTTTTTATGAATTATAATAGGAATTCATCATGATAATGCTTTAGAAGCTTGAACCTTACAATGTAGAATTGTTGATGTATGCTTCTTCATATCATATTTTGTGTGTGTGTGTCTGTGTTTTTTTTGCTATATGGATTAATGTTTCATATTTATAAAGAGCAAAGATGATGGTTGTCTCTGACTACATGGTTCCATGGTTCCTTAATGAGAAAACGTGGCATTTAAAAAAATAATCTATCAATACTAGCCTAAAAAAGATGAAAATTTTTAAATGTATACCAAAGACATTAAAATTAACAGTTTAAATCTTTTCCATCAATGTCAAGATGCTGTTTTTATGAAATAATTGATTAAAAATATTACTTTCATTAATTCATTTGAGATTACTAACTACAATAAATTTATTTAATAAAGACACTGTTTTAAAAAAAGTGGCCTCTATTTCAAAAAATAGTGACTACTAGAATTATTTCCACGAGCCACTGACAGCTACTGAATTTTCTAAGTTTTTTTACTTTTAACTTTGAAAAATAAAGTACTGACAGCATAAGAACTAAATAACAATACTCTCAATATAGCCACTTGTGCAGCAAGAATGTGGCCTAGCCGCATAACAAAATTTACAGGTACCTGTAACTATGTCTGTCGAAATAGCGTCACCACACATGACGAACATAATTTTCTGTTAGAGATTGTAGAGCACAGTATCAATGCAGCTATGGAAACTGGATTTGCATCATTTAGGATGTTTTCCAGCCTAAGAACAGTACAATGCCAATGCTTTATGTTTGAGTCTTAAATGTTCCCAAATTTGAAAAGAGCTACTTCAGCGTACTAAACACGTGTGAGACATCATGAAGTTAAAAAGAAACCAATGAATGTGCATGAAAGAGAAAAAAAGTCAAACTGAAGCAAAGAAACATTGCAAATCAACTTGATGCAAGGAAATAATTCAACTTCTTATTGTTAAGTCAGAAAACATTATCAATACTTAAATGTAACTTTTTTTTACTTAATTATTTTTCTTAATTTGTTAAAGTAAGTATTTAACTATCACACTATCAGTCATAAAAGCAAAAAAAAAAATAATAATAATAAATAATAATAATAATAATAACAATAATAATAATGGTTTAATTGACAGGCACCTTAAGTTATACGTAAATTTTATTTAGAAAACTTAAGAGGAAATCTTTTTTCTGCTTAAAACTGTTACTTTATTTATATTAACAATAGTACAGAACCTTTTATCCGGGAAACCAGAAAACCGGGAAAATTTGCCGATATTTCCGTCATTTTTTAAAATACGCATTTTTGGCACTTAAAAAAAAGTTTTTTTTTTCTTTGAAACACCTGAATGAATATGAACGGTTTCCTTATAAATACCATATTACTCGCAAAAGGCTTAGTAATTTTTTACAAAAACAAACTTTAAAGCTGAAGTTGAAGGGTCATGCAAGGCAGAATTTCCGAAATATTTTCTTGCATTAAAAAGTCTTCTTTAGTCTCTTAACGCCTAGTGGCGCATGAGGCCGCTATCGTGGCTTTCCAACCTGCACGGTTCAGTGCCGCTTCCCTAGCTCGCCCTCAGCTTGGCCAGCCAAAGACATTTCGTTCTTGAATGGCCATCTGGCGCCAGGTAAGTTTTGGCCGACCTCGCTTTCTTTTGCCATCAGGGGTCCACGTGAGAGCAGTTCTTGTTGGGTCGCATTAAAAAGTGCACTCATTAATAAAACATTTTCCTATTTTATTCCAGCTGACACCTAAAGAAATTAATATTGTCAACTTTTAATGCAATTTTTTTTTTTTTTGAATGATTGTTAATTAAAAACATTTAGAGTGTAAGTGACGATGCGAAAACTACTTGAAACGTCGGAAACAAAAGTCAAGTCGCTAAATCTGGATGGTTGATCCTGGAATCTAGAGGTCGTTAAACGCAAAACTGTAATAAGGCTGCAAGAACTTAAAAAAGTAAATTTATATTGATATTAATGCAATGCAAAAGCAACAATTAACAATAACTATCTTAATCACAAAAACGAAACCTTTATAAAAAAGGAAAAGGAAAAGATAAAAAAAACGTTTTCATAGTAACGAATTTATTCAATGCAGTAATAGAAAAATGGCACATATATGTTCGAAAATTTGTTCCTTGCTCTTTCCTTAATTTTCTTTCTTTTTAAAACATTATCGAAAAGTGTGCCCCCCCCCCTTTTTAGCCTACTTTCACGTTAAAAATAAGAGAAAGACGAAAAAAGTATTAAAAGTAGCTTAAGGCTACAATGGAGTCTTAAAATGCGAAAAATTGACCAAAATTTTGATTTTTCATTTTTTTATTAAAATTAATCTCTGAACTGTGTGTAATTCATAGCAAAAAAAATTTTTCAATTCGTACTATTTTTACCGAAGTTATAAGCTGTTCTGTCAGTATCACTTTTCACTCCGCCCTCTTGTTTACAGGTTTACACAGCTGATTTTGACAGTTGAGCAGAGCATTTGAGTCACATGAATCGCCATATAACTACTAATTATCAGATTATTTTTGTACTATGCTAACGGTGAAGCTACTAATAGTTTTGCTTCCGACTTCTGCCATTATTAAGTTAACTGTAACTGTGTTCATAGTTCCAATCTTTGTTTTGATTATAATCTTGGTGTTTCTTTCATTATCCTAATCACTTTCGAATTTAGCGTTTTATGTTTCTTTTGAACACAAAAACAGCTCTTTTGAGAGCTAAATTGTATCTTATTACACTATAAGTTAAGAACTTTTGCATCATTTGATTTGTTATTAATTTTCAAGTCTTAGTTATGGATTTATTGAGTTCTCGCTACCGAAAACCGAAAGGTTGACCGTCTAAACGACGAGCTGCATCCATTGCAAATCTGCAAAAAAAAGAAGTTTTCTGCAAAGAAACAAGATTCTATCAATGAAATATGCCTAGTCACACAGAACAAAGTTGCTAAAAGCTGTTACTTTTAATTTTTCAGTTTATCGACTTGTTTTTGGGGATATTTTACATTTTGTAACCAAATTTTTCATTTAAATGCAAATATCTCAGAATCGTAAAATTTCAACTCATACGTATCTTCCAAATGCTCCCTGCAGTTCAGTTTCTGTTGAATCACTTTGAGTTTTTTTCAGCTTGATCAAGAGATACAAATAAAAAAAAGTTGGGGAGCAAATTTTCAGTATGCTCATTTCTTTTTTTTTAAATCAGGTTTAAATCCAAATTTTATTGACGTTTTTCAGAAAAAATTGAAATTTTAATACAGACTTAGTTTTTGACACATTTTTCCCAAAATATTGTGGTTAATAAAATTTTGCTTCCCAACTTTTCTTTAAATATGAAATATGCATCTAGAAAAATTGAAAGAATCAAGTTTAAAAAAAATTGGTCTGCATGGAGTGGTTTTTGCGGTTCAAGTATTTAGGATTAAAAAATACAGTATTGTCTGTATTTCAAAAACTATTCAGAAATTTTCAACAAAACTTCATACATTACTTCCCCTTATAAGGGTCTATAACTCATAAAAAAATCAGAACTCTATCTTCAAAATTGAAAAAAATGATTTTTATAGTCCATTGTAGCCTTAATGCATCTAAAAAATATAGCCAAGTCCAAAAAATATCGCCAAGTTAAAAAAAATATCGCCAAGTCCAAAAAATATCGCCAAGTTAAAAAAAATAAAGAAGTAAAATGAATATCGAAAAATTAAAAATTTGAAAGTAGGGTATTGAGATGGGGAATTTGTGTGTCGGTCGGTCGGTCTGTCTGTCTGTCTGTCCCCCCCTAATAACTTTTGAATGAACATTCCGATTTGGACAAACTATTTTTTGTTGGAAAGATCTCGGCGAGTACAGCTCATTCCCATATTTGATTTTTCGATTTGAACAATTTTTGGTTCAACTTTGAGCCGTTCAAACAACCGGTCCCGCGATACTAACTTTTGAATGAACAGTCCGATTTGAACAAACTTTTTTTTGTTCGAAAGATCTCTTCAAAGATACTTCATTCCCGTATCTACATTTTCGATTTGAACAATTTTTTGTTCAACATTGAACCGTTCAAACAAGCTGTCACCCCTAATAACTTTTGAGTGAAGAGTCAGATTTAAACAATTTTTTTTTGTTCGAAGGATCTCAGCAAGGATACTTCATTACCGTATTTAAATTTTCAATTTGAACATTTTAATTGAATGTTGATTCTGAACTTAAATGCAGATTTCCTTGAAACTAACTTTGTAAGAAAATGGTTTTGATAAATAATGTATTGTAAAGTACTTTTCTGAATAATCTTCTGTGAGCACTCTGATTCCGACTGTAACTCCGCAAACACGGTGGAAATGCGGGCTCAGAAAAAATGACTGACTGGGCAGACGATTTTTTGTTTATTTATTTATTTGTTTTGTTTAATTTATTATTATTATTGTTGTTTTTTTTGGCAGACGATTTTTTTGTTAACAAAAATTTTTCATTCACGAGAGCATTTTATTCTTTATTTATATTTATTAACTGGCAACGGATTAAAAATGAAATTCGAGACATTTTATTAACGAACGATTTTATTTTTTTCTTTGATAAAATGTGTTTTGATGTTCTTTATTCTTTTATTTGTTTGTTTATTTTTTTTTTCTGAAAACGATTGTGGAATTTTTCTACGGAAGAACTATCTGATGAGAGGGGTATATTTTGCTTTTAGAAATCAGCTTTAAGTGCTATAACGGTATGTTTGACATAATTTTCAGTTTCAGATAATTAATAGAATATTGATCAGATGCTAGAATGCCGATATCGATGTACGGGAAAGTAGGCTTGTTTAGTTCTTGACAGAACTTCTTGTTTTTTAATGTGAGGGTCTTACGTCTTGTGAATAACTAATTTTTTTGGATTTTAAATTATTCTTTCATTAGTATTTTTTAATATTTCGATATTTATGACCATTTTTGAACTGTTTTCTTCTCATTTTAAGATGGCTTACTATTTATTATAGTAACTTGGGTTTATAAACAATTGGCTTCTTAGCAATCCAGAAAACCGGGGAAATTCAGACATCCGGGATAGTGATGGTCTCGAACATTCCGGATAATTGGTTCTGTAATGTAGTTTTTTTTTTTACATGTAAATATAAATGCTTAATCACTGTACTATTATTTCAGTTTGAATGTACTCTTTACTTCTCGATATTTTTGATAATTTATTTACTTTTATGTTGTGAAACTATCAGGATATTAATGTTCCTTAACAACTATTAGTGCTACTATGCACGATTTTTTTCTGCACAACTATTTTAACCCTATTATAACAAGAGTTTAAGTAGGCCCCATGGTAAATACAAACTTTAAGGAATCTGAACAGAGCTCAACCACAATTAAGTTGGATTTCTGATGTTTTACTGTTTTATAAAATATTTTTTAATGTGAGTTCTAAGGTTAAATTGCTTCTCTATTTTCAAGGCCCCTGATGTTGATGCCCTAAAAAAGAGAGCAGAGAGGTTTGGACAAAATGTCTCAACTGTGTTAAAACAGGTAAAAAAATTTCAAAGTTTTTTGCTTAAAACACTTTTTAATAAAATGGATTCAATGGTATAATTGTTGAAGCTCTACTATTTTGTTCTTCGGTATATGAGTACTTTTTTCACAAGCCTTCTTTCTTAATGTATGAGAAGATGTTCTGTGTATCTGAAAAACATGCCTTAAAATTTGTTACTGACCTTGTTGAATTTACAAGGGTGTGCCAGCTGCGCCAATCTGCTATAAATATACGACTACATGTATTTTTTTGTGCCAAATTGAACAAACCTGTGCCCAAACATTCAGTTTTGGATTAAGTGTTGCTGTCATTTCTGCATATTTCTTTTTCTACAAAATAGATCCAAAATTAGATCCGGCACAATAAATTTTTAAATACAGATATTTTGCCATTGAAGGCACAGAAAAATGGATATAAAAAGCAAAATCTCTAAGATTATCCACTGGCTCCTTATTTGGGAATTAAAGCCTAGTTGCTTGATTTCCACTAATATATCATACCAACATGCATTCTTTCACACTTAAATAGATAATTATATACTCTATATCACTGCCCTAACTCATCATGTTGAAAATTGCTGTTTTTAAAAAAGGCATTAAAAAAAACCTGCACGGTAATGAGAGAGTAAGAAAACTTGAATGTACAATATCCCTGTATAGAGCCAGATAAAGCCTGCTGTACTATGTATATATATGTTAATATAGAAACTTCAAAATTATTCTTTTTGAGAGATGTCTTTAACTAGAACAGTGATGAGTGCGTGTAGTAATATTGAATTAACTTGCATTTTGAAAAAAATGCAATTTAATGTGTAGAAAATTCGAAATTGAGGCCCTTTTCTCCATTGTTATTTCATTTTTGGTTATTTTACCAAAAAAAGAAATAATAGTCATAAGATATTTTCAGAGACAAAACTTCTAAAAACGGAATCTATAATGTAGATTTTTAACAATTTAAAAGCATCATACATCACTGAAACCACATTCATTTTAAGCAGTGTCCTCAAATAAGCACTGCTTCATCTGAGATCTTCTCTTCCAATACATAAATTGCTATAAATTTTGGGAAGTAAAAACAAAATTCATTTTTCCTATCATTTTGCAAAATCAATTTTTTTCATAGTAAAATGCTTTCCTGTAAGTCATTTATTAAAATTTATTATGCATTTAATACAAAACTTTCTTGATTCAGATCTTTCCAATTAGGTGGTTTTTTATTTGTAATCTTATTATCATGTTTTAAACAGCTCAAAATAAAGTGCCTTTTCTTGATTGTTCCATCTGTGAATCAAGAAGCTCAATATAATATAGAGTAGAGTCTCAATAACTTGAATATTCCTTTATCTTGAAGTGTTCATTGTATCCCTAGACTCTTGAGAAGTTTCTGGGAACTTCCTTTAACTCAAAGATTTTAGCCGGTCCCTTGGGACTTCAAGGTATTGATACTGAACTGTATATAAGGTCATAAGTCATCAGTTGTAAACAAACCACGTTTTGAAAATGGATTTCAAGCAAAGTTTAATGGAAAGAATTTTTGACTTTGAACATGTACAAAGAAGTTTTTCTGGTTTTACAAATTTCGGTATTTTCTGAACAATTTGAATGTGAACTTCTACTGATATTGATGAAAAAAAAGAAGATAAAAGTCTGGGACTTATAATTTCTGCTTCAATGTTTAGACTATTTTATGTATTTTTGCGATTGAAAATATAGATTATCATGTTGCGGATTCTTTTTCAATAATTGACTAAAAAATGATGAAATGCATAAAAATTTAAAAATTTTCATTCAAAAACAACATTTTTCTTCCTTGCTATGAATAACTTATTTTGAATGGTAAAATTTTTAGCGCTAACTTATTATTAAGCGCAATATAGTTAATACTAATGTTTTACTTTATTTCGCTGATTAGTAATGGCAGCATTGTGTAATTAAGAGGTTCATTACAGAAGCATCTTAGCGAATTCAGAAATTTATCATTATTTTTATTTTCGAAGAATCAGATTTAGCGAACACTTGTCTATAGCAATTGAGTCTATTTGAGGGTTAATTACAGCAGAGTTTGTTTGTATCTCACAAAAAAGAAACATTGGGGATTGGAATTAGCTGATATTATGTAAGAATATGGCCTGCAAATATTCTGTGCTGCTAAGGCAATTGATGCTGCTATTGAGAGTTGCGTTAAACCCAAAATACCACATTTTAAGTGCCAGGACATGACAAAGCGTTAAAAAAAGTTAAAATGGAAAAAGCGAGGGAAAAGTCAAAGGAAGCAAATAATTCATTGCTCAAGCTTTTTACAATAAGTGCCCATTTACTTTATGGCAATAGGCTTTCCAGTTGTCTCAATACAGCATTCCTGCATCAACTTTTCCTCAACTAAATCTTCTTATTTTTATTCACTCCGCATGCTTTTGCCAGATATTTTTGAAATGCCCTTTATTAGTTATTTACACTGTGTGCTCTAATTGTTATTTGTATTCATGTTTTGAAAGTATATTTTAAATCTTTTGCTGAAATGTTAATTTATATTTTCAGATAGAAGACAAAGAAAGGCTTTTGAAACGCAAATTAAAATTTGGAGCTAATGTTTCAGCACCTTCTAGTTTAGATGATAAGGTGAGTTCATTCTGTGCTTTGTTGTAACATTCATAAACTTTTATGAATATAATTTTTTTTTTTTAATTTACATTTATCAATACTTTTTTTAACCAGTTAAACTGATTCAAAAAAGAAATGCGTGAATCAATGCAGCTTGAGTCAATCTCAATTTATTTTTCTTTTTTTGGTGATGAATATAATTCCATTACTTTAGCTTTGCAATACCCTATGTAATAGCTTAAAATTGTTTTGATGTAAGAATCAAAATATGGAATATGTTTCAAAAGTACATCTTAATATGCTGATTTTCAAAACCCACAAAGCCAACTAAAGCATAACTTGTCTTCTCTTCCCGTCAGAAAAATATCAACTTAATTTGCAAAAGCAAGTGCATTTAAATCCCTTTTTTAAATTGTAATTTGTTTATTTAATTCCTTTCTATGCACTATCAGTATTTATTTTCTGTTTTTAAGAAGTTTAATAATAAGTTTTAGCAACACATATTATTTTCTTTTATATTATACATTCATATTATACATTGTATTATTTTGGTTATTGACTCTTTTCTAATATTTTTTCTCTCTTTCAGACAAAGAAAATGAAACGTGCAGAAAGATTTGGATTGTCTTGAAAATACTCCTTTTCTGTTGTTGTTGCATCATCAACTTGTAATTACGAAAAAAGACTATAGCAACATTTTAATTTTAGGACTTGTAATATAGATTTTCTCCTTTTTATGCAAAATCCTGTTTTCATGGACTTGTTACATCTTTCATTCAATTTATTTTACTGTGAAAAAAGTTTCCCCATTATCAGTATGTCTTTGAATAAAATATTTCAAAATGCTTGCTAATTTTTGACAAAAATAAATCAGACTTGCTATTTACTATGTCATATGAGTAATTGAAATTTATTATTGGAGTAAATTCATAATTTGACTGTGTGTACATATTTTATTACACATACATACACACGCAACATATTACCTCACATCCTCCAGCATATCACAAAATTCGAGGTCAGTCAGATTTTCATTATCTCTTTCATGATCCTTTCCGGGATGCTGAAAAAGACGTCAGAAAACTAGAATTTTATGCAATATATGTGTCTAACATAAAAAAAATAATGATGTGTTCTGCATAGTTTTTCTGTAAGTATTAAAAAAGGTTATTTTTTAATATCTTAATTAACAATTATATTTTTATTATTTTGATGAGAAAACTATTACCAGGGCGCCTCAAATTTAAATTTGGAAGAGGGGGAGGGGAGCAGAAATGCTGAATTTGTCGATATTTTTTTGCTGAATGATGAAATATGGACATGCACTTACACTACCATCTAATAAAAAAAGGCATTCATACATTAAAAATTGCAGTTATGCCCCAAATTTGCCGACTTGAAATTTTTGGAAGGCCACAGTGATCTCCCATTGGGGCACCCCTGTCCATAACAACACCAATAGTAGAAAATATATACACAGTTCAGTCACATTAATGTGACCACCACATACTTTCGACGTCAACATCAAATTACCAATCACAAAAGGCACTTGGTAGCACAAAGCAGTTGAGGGTGTGTGAGGGCTTTGGAAACCATTTCTATCATTGGCGTAATGCAAAAACTGGGCGTTTTATCCGACGTCCAAAAGAGCATGATCATTGACTTTCGGGACAAGGGTGGAAGCATTTCCAAAATGGCTGAGTTTTTGAGCTGTTAGCTTGCCATCGTGGTTAAAGTGTACCCTGCATGGCAAAATGGGACTGTTAAAAATCAGCGATGTGGAAAATATGGTGCACCAGGAGCCATAGATGACAGAATCGAACGACGGCAGCGGAGATGCGTTCGGGTTGATAGATGGGCTACCGTTGAGTAACTGACTCCCCAGATGAATCAAGGGGCTACCAACATCATCTCCCAAACTACCAGCCTATTTCAGTGGGAAAACCAAAGATCATCCAATTTTTTTCGTTTTAAGCTTCCATTTTTATAAGTTCCGAATCCCCCCCCCCCCCAGCCTCATAAAAGATTTAATACAATTGCGGTTTTAAGAACTTCAATTCTGAAAATTACGGGGATCGCCCCCAAACCCTCTTTAACTGACTACGGCAAAGCCTAAAGGAAGGGTTATGTTTTTATCAGTCTGGCTATGTTTGTGGTTAAGGATGTTCCACCGTAGCACCCAAACTATTCATTCGATTTTGATGAATGAGGTGCCAATCGATTCGTTTTCAAGTCTTGAGTGTCATAGGCTACTTTTTACTATAATTTAACAAGAGGAAAAATCGATTATTCCTAGACAAGCACCGATATTTTCGCATCTAAGTGTGTTATAGTTCAAACAAAAGTCGCAATCAAGAATGAATTTCCAGTTTAAGTCTGACCTAGATTTTAGCATGAAATTATTTGTTATGTACATTTAATTTTGTAA
The DNA here is from genome assembly GCA_038373865.1 of Uloborus plumipes. NCBI lineage: Eukaryota > Metazoa > Arthropoda > Arachnida > Araneae > Uloboridae > Uloborus > Uloborus plumipes. Next base: position 82 of record JAXGGA010002326.1, on the reverse strand, counting down.
TGTATATTCATTTGCTAATATACAGTGGAGTAAAATAAAATGTTTTAAAAACCTGTAACCCGACTACAAAAAAGCTCTAAAA